>VDFB02270651.1:629646401-629690170 GCA_007258455.2 Sequoia sempervirens
CCATGTGTTTGAAAATTGGTGGAAGATAATTCTAATTAAAAAATAGAATTATTTAATTTCATGTGACCTTGGTGAGGTGGCATGAAAAGTTGTAGATACTTCTAATTAAAAATTAGAATTATTAGAATGTCCCCTTGACCAAGGGCAACATGCCAAATGGATGGGAGAATCAAGTGTGTGAGGAATAAGCCATGTGTTTGAATGCCAAATGTGTGGGAGAATCAAGTGTGTGAGGAATAAGCCATGTGTTTGAGGATAATTCTAATTTAAAAATTAGAATTATTTAATTTTCATGTGACCTTTGCTGAGGTGGCATGAAAAGTTGTAGACATGTGCTTGAATTCCAAATTTGGGATTAGTGAAAATTAATTAAATAAAAAAAATTATAATTATTTTTTTATTTAATTAAATTAGAAGAATTGTGAAAGTTGTAGGCATGTGCTTGAATTCCAAATTTGTGATTAGTGAAAACTATTTAAATAAAAAAAACTTATAGAAATTTGTTTATTTAATTAAATTAGAAGAATTGTGATTTTAGATTTGTAGAATTATAAGGCATGAACTATATAAATAAATTAAGAATTTATTTATAAGTAGATGAAATATTAATTAAATAACTAGTATTTAATTAATTAAATGTTTGGACTGATTTTAGGTGTATACAATGATATTTGTCACCCTTCTCAAACATTATATATTTCTCGATTCCTCTTCAACACATGAATACTTATGCTTATACAACTTTTTGAATATATTTGTGGTCTTTTGACAATTTAGTCCAAAATTCCATCCACTATCCATTTTCATGCAACCTACAATAAAGTCCTTCCATTTTATATTCCAACACATGTCTTTTTGCAATGGTTCTTCAAAACAAAAATGCTTCACAGCTTTAGATCCCAACACATTTCTTTTCTATGTCCTTCCCTATTACAATGGGTATAGTGCATGCATTGCATTCCTTGAGTTTTTTTTCTCGAACCTGTGATATTTGTTATACATCATTTTTATTTTTACTTGTAACATATGTATCCAATGCCTTCATACTTTTGTCTCACTATTGTTTGAATGGGTTCTTTGATTCCTTGTCCATAATTTCCTAATTATTTACCTTTATAACTCATTTTCTTCATAATTTTAAAACCAACATTATTTGAAAAACATCTTTTCTTATTCTCATCACATTTTACAAGATTTATATATTCAAACACATTATCTTCATCCTTGCACTCTTTATCAAAAACAAATTTGGTCATATCACACAAACCAACTGATTGATCAAATGAACAACACAAATCTTCAATGCCATATAAGACATTGCAAACTAATGGCTTTGATTTCAAACACTCATTTTCCTTTTCCAACAAATTTAAATTTAATGTTTCTTTCAAATCTTCATTATTTTTTTTTACTTCACTAGACAACTTTAATATTTCTTCTAGTTCTTTATTTTTTCTTTAAATTTCTCTTGTTTCTTTTCAAGATTGTCAATTTTACATAGATATTCATATCTTTTTTTTTCTAATCTCTTTTAAATTTGTTATCAATTTTGAATTGCATTCCTTAATGTATTCATAAATTCTTCCTCCAAATTATCATTTTCCTTCTTAACATGTTTATCAAATTTTCCCATTAAAACAAATGTCCAAGTCACTAGGAATGTGCAAACCAACAACCTATTTGACCAAGTCATCAACCTTGATGCCAAGTTTTGAGTGAACTTTGAGGTGAGATGGAAAGTCTTACAACCACAAAAGGTATGCTCATGAGGTTTACCAAAAAACTTGGTAGTTCCTCTAGAGGCCTAAATGTTGCACATTTAGTTAGACAAGATGTTGTCTAACCTCAACAACCTAAGTACACTTAAGTATAAAGTGAAAGATAAATTATTCACTCTAACACCACAAACATAGAGGTGATGTTCGTGTTCACACAATATTTGTATCATTGCAAGGAAAACATCTCGCAACACCATTCTAATCGTATGTAGAAAAGTAAGATATGCATGTTTTGAAATATTCTTAAGCCTAATATTGGTCATTTCCCCCCTAAAAACAAGTTGTAACCTATTTGCAAGAAGGTCAGTAGTAGAATCCATAGCAAAAAGTGAAGAAGAAATCTAACCATGCTAGTATTTAATGCCAATTTTTTTTATTTGACACTTATGTGAAATAAATGAGTCATACGACTCTTTCTATAGGAATCACTCACCTCCATCTTGAAGTTTTTTCCATATGGGCGCTTAATAAATTTTGTTTGCTTCCAATCAAAAGAGGAGATTATTTTTTTTGTTTAAAGATCTCTCACTAATTCATTTTTTGTATTATTAGTATTGAAGTAGTCAACACACATGTTAACAACCACATTTGAAATCTCATCCACCTCTGTGTTGGCCTTGCAATAAATGGGAGAATTATTATTCTTGGCCTTTGTTTGTAGCGTGCGTGAAATTTTTGAATTAGGAAATAAATTATATTTTATATTGATTACATACATCGTTGGATGATCATAGATCAATGACATAAGTTCTAGTATGGGTTGAGGTTCTAACACATAAATTTCTACATAAGTTTTCTTGAATAGAGACAAGTGTCAATATATTTTAGTGTTGACTTGTTTTGTCAATGATCTTTGCATTTGAGTGATTTCCCATGTCTTCTACTATGTTATTTTATTATCCCTTAGAATTACATAACTAGCCAATCTCATTGTCTAAGTATAATAATAATGCTTTTGTATTGTAATAAAGGTTTATTCAATTGACCTAAAACCCTAAACCATTTTCATTTGTCATGTGCTTTAATGTTATAATCTGTCACTAACAAGTTCAGCCCATAACACTCCCTTAAGTCACAACTATGTACTGAGCTTTAGTTTTTCATCAGCCCCTATATCCTAGTAACCGACCAAGCCACTTATTTTTACACCTTTGTTATGTGCCTATGTATTCTCTTAAATAAGCACAATTTTTATGGTGGTCCCTGCTCTCATCCATGTGGTTGCTCCTCATTTGTGCACATTCATCCTTCATAGCACATCTTCTTTATTTTTGCATACTCCTAAGTTCTGGTAGTGTGCTCTTCTAATGTATAGATTCCACTATCACCTTTTGGCCCAGTAGTGATTGTCAATCATCCCTCTTATCTCTTATGCGTTAATGCATTATGTTGACAATTCTAAACTTTTGAAGGACATGTAGATGAATGATTAGACCCTAAGGGAGAGGGTCCAATAATTGTGTAGGGTCCAATAGTCATGCAATCAAATATACCCTAATACGAAAGGCTTTTTTTAATTTTTTTGGGGACAGTGAGAAGGATAGGAATGTAGTGCAACCAGGGGAAGGTAAAGTGCTCAACTTGGTTTGAGGACCAAAGCACGTGCAAGTCTTGCATGACTATGGAAGTCTGAAGCATAGACCAGTCCTTACCTTACAATATTCAAGCGGCGTAGAAGTACCGCATCAATGTTGTTCAGTGGAAAGTTTTCTTCATCAAGTTAATATATCAATTGTTAACACGTTTGATAAAATCCACCTATTACTTTCCATATTTTATGATGGCGTGGGAAATTCGCCAGAACCAGTCAGGCTAAAAGGTATTCAGAAGTGATGGGCAAGTGGGCGACTTAAGATTTAACATTTTTTCATTTATTGTCGATTGTGTTGCTTGCATGGCTACGAAAGTCCGAAGCATAGCCAAGTCTTTACCTTGATTATTTAAAAGAAATTGATGAAGGTTCGTGTGCAACAAGTGATAAAAAATGCTCAACTTGATAAATGCAGACAAAGATAATGTAAACGAAAGGGACAAACTACAGAGTGGAAACCGCAAGGAGGAATCGTAGATAGAGCACATGAAAACCTTTCTATATCTAGAAGCTCTATTTAGTGACGTTACTTGGTTTGGTAGGTACATGAAATCATTTGAAGGCCCATCTAAATATGCTCAGCAATTTCGTATGACGAGCAAAATACTCCATCTTTCTATATCCTTCAAAAATGCCTATTGTCTCTTGAAAACAAGATCAACTACAAAAATTTCATTTAGAAAATGATTAATAATCAACCAATTCAAAACAGATTCCTTCAAGCTTTCAAAACTAAGAAATCAAAACATAAGAAATATCCAAAAGTTTAAACACCGTGAACTAATCATGCAATAACATGCAATCACATGCAATCACATGCAAGTACATGCAACCCACATGCAAGTACATGCAAACACATGCAAATTATCAATCTTTCTTTGATACTAAATGAAAGGAATAAATGATCTCAAAAAGCCTTCCAAGAACGAGTATGAAACTTTAGTATCTTATGTTTCATTAAACAAATTAGATTTCAACAACTTCATACAAGCACATACTACTATGTTTTAAACCAAAAATAGACATAGTTTAATTTCCATCACATTAACCCTTAGAGAAAATATATTGTAGTTTGGAGATCTAAGAAAATTTTGACAACATAATGGCATGTAAATTAACATTTCAAGAATGAAAAAGAAGAAGAATAGACATAAGAGAAAGAACAATGATATATATGGAGAAAATATTTCGAGTAAAATCCCCACTCCAAAGCTTCAAACAAATGTAATAATTTCCACTTTTGACTCTTTCTTGAGTTATCTTCAACAAAAAAAGCTCATAAATAATGAAATAATAAAATAATCAACATGATAAGAAAAAAATAAAAGTTGAGACACCTTTTTCCTAACATTTAGAATAGTAGGTCTCAAATTATAGATTTCAAGAAAATATTGAGAAATCCATAAATAACATAATACATATTAAATCGAATGTATGTAATATCAACTAATGTCCAAATTTTTTTCTATTCTTCTCAAAATATTTTCTATGTTTAACCACCTTGACTTACGTAGTAATGGAAAATGAAAAATTCACATCTTCTTGTCAAACTAGTCTCCATATTTTTATGTTGTGTGAATATGTATAGAGATAGAGTGTGCAGAGCTAAAAATTATAAAGAAATAAAAAAAATTGAAAGCAATACTAAATTGTTCGGCCACATTGATTTACTTGTGTTCAAATGTAATTAAATCAATGCAAGTGAACAATTCAGTGCTGGTTTCAATTCAATTTTAATATTAGCAGTAGAAATTTATCTATTGGTTTACAACATGGGATTTTTTTTGGGTTATATCAGTGGTTTCAACTGGTTTAGCAATTGTTACTTTGGAAGTTGCAATAATTATATGGTGAAAACCACTGGATTTTGAAAGAGGAAGGACAAAGACAAATAAGAGAAAATAAGATAGGAGAACTCAAAAAAATTGATCGTTGTGAAACTTGTTTATCACATCAAATTTATAGGAAAATATATAATACTTTTTGCAAATACTATAGAGTGGTGTTAGCTTATGCATTTATCATGGATAGGTGAGAGTATGTAGCATGAATGACATGGACGACATAAGGCGGAAAAATAAAGTGCTTAGTCAGTTGGTCTATGCTGAAAGATTTGGTACATAATTAATTTATTCATTCCAACATCCCACATAAATTAATTATACTAATTATTTTCAAATGTACCCATTTACAATCACTTATTCACTAATACAATGATAGGAATTCACAATATTCTAATTATTTCTTTGAAATTTCTTCTTTGCAAATTCCTTTATCAACTTGCTTGCCAAACAATCTTTTGATCTACAATCTTCCAATTCAATTTCTTCATTTTTGGTAGGTAATATTCCTCATACTATTTGTAGTTTTCTACAATTAACACCATCCTATTGAAAATTGAACTTGGTGTCTTTGTACACCTTCACGTCCAACTGATCTAAATCACTTGAAATTTAGATATACCCTTTTTTCAAATTCATTAATTGTATTTTTCCAAATTTCATGATGTCTTTCATGACAATATTTGTCACCCTTATCAAACCTTGTAAATTGCTTGATTCATTTTCAACACATGAATACTTATGCTTATACAACTTTTTGAATATACTTGGGGTCTTTTGACAATTTAGTCCAAAATTCCATCCACAATCCATTTTCATGCAACCTATCATAGAGTCTTTCCATTTTTTTATTCCAACATATCTTTTCAGAATGGTTCTTCAAACCACAAATATTTCAAGAATTTAGATCCCAACACATTTCTTTTCTATGTCCTTCCCTATTACAATGGGTACACTACATGCATTACATTCCTTGAGTTTATTTTCTTGAACTTGTGATATTTGTAACATCATTTTTATTTTTACTTGTAACATATCCAATTCCTTCATACTTTTGTCTCACTTTTGGCTCAATGGGTTCTCCAATTCTTTGTCCATAAATTCCCAATCCTTTACCTTTATAACCTATTTTCTTCATTATTTTGAAACCAACACTTTTTTCAAAACATATTTTCTTTTTCTCATCACATTTTACAAGATTTATAGATTTAAACACATTATTTTCATCCTTATGCTCTTTATAAAAAACAAATTTGGTCATATCACACAAACCAACTGATTTGTTGAATGAACAACACAAATCTTCAATGCCATATGAGACATCACAAACTGATGGCTTTGATTTCAAACACTCATTTAAATTTTCTTTCAAATCTTCATTATTATTTTTGACTTCATTAGACAACTTCAATATTTCTTTTGATTCTTTATTTTTTCTTTAAATTTCTCTAATTCTTTTCAACATTATCAATTTTACATAGACATTCATATCTTTTCTTTCCAATCTCTTTTAATTTTTTTTATCAATTTTAAATTGCATTCCTTAACATTCATCAATTCTTCCTCCAAATTATCTTTTTCCTTCTTAACATTTTTATCAAGTTTTCCCATTAAAACAAATGGCCAAGTCACTAGGAATGTGCAAACCAACAACCTATTTGACCAAGTCATCAACCTTGATGCCAAGTGTTGAGTGATCTTTGAGGTGAGATGGAAAGTCTTACAACCTCAAAATGTATGCACATGAGGTCTACCAAACAACTTGGTAACCTCTAGAGGCCTAAATGTTGCACATTTAGTTATCTACAAGATGTTTTCTAACCTCAACAACCTAAGTACACTTAAGTATAGTGTGAATAGATAAATTATTCACTCTAACACCACAAACATAGAGACCGTGGTGTTCATGTTCACACAATACTTATGTCACCACAAGGAAAAAATCTCGCAACACCATTCTAATCATATGTAGAACAATAAGATATGCATGTTTTAAAATGTTCTTAAACCTAATATTGGTCATTGTCCCCCTAAAAACAAGTTTTATCCTATTTGCAAGAAGGTTAGTAGTAGAATCCATAGCAACAAGTTAAGAAGAAACCCAACCACATGCTAGTATTTAATGTCAATTATTTTTATTTGACACTTATGTGAAATAAATGATTCATATTCATACTCTTTCTACAACAATCACTCACCTTCATCTTGAAGTCTTTTCAATATGGGCTCTTAATAAATTTTGTTTGCTTCCAATAAAAAAGGAGATTATTTATGTTGTTTAAAGATCTCTCACTAATTCAATTTTTGAATTATTATTATTGAAGTAGTCAACACACATGTTAATAACCATGTTTGAAATCTCACCCACCTTTGTGTTGGCCTTGCAATAAATGGAAGAATTAATTATTGTTGTCCTTTGTTTGTAGCGTACATGAAATTTTTGAATTAGAAAATAAATTATATTTTATATTGGTTACATACATTGTTGGATGATCATAGATCAATGACATAAGTTCTATTATGGGTTGAAGTTCTAACACATCCAAATTTCTACAAAAGTTTTTTGGAATAGAGACAAGTGTCAATATATTTCAGTGTTGACTTGTTTTGTCAATGACTTTTGCATTTAAGTGATTTCTCATGTCTTTGAATATGTTATTTTATTAGCCCAAGTTTGAATTGTGTAACTATCTAATCTCATTGTCTAAGTATTATAACAATGTTGTTGTATTCTAATAAAGGTTTACTCAATTGACCCAAAACCATCAACCATTTGCATTTTTCATGTGCTTTAATGTTAAATATATCATTGACAAGTTCAACACATAACACAACCTTAAGTCACAACTATGTACTGAGCTTTATTTTTTCATCAACCCCTATATCCTAGTAACTGACCAAGCCACTTACTTTTACACCTTTGTTATGCACCTATGTCTTCTCTTAAATAAGCACAATTTGTATGGTGGTGCCTGCTCTCATCCATGTGGTTACTCCTCATTTGAGCGCATCCATCCTTCATAGTGCATCTTCTTGACTTTTGCATACTCCTAAGTTGCAATAGTGTGCTCTTCTAATGTGTAGATTCCACTATCACCTTTTGGCACAATAGTGATTGTCAGTATTTTATTAGAGAATGTTCATCCCTCTTAGCTCTTAAGCACTAATGTGTTATGTTGACAATTCTGTGACTTTTGAAGAACACATAGATGAATGATTAGGCCCTAGGGGAGAGGGGTGGGTGAGTAGTTGTGTAGGGTCCAATAGTCGTGTAGTCAATGACGATTATAATACTTAGTCTTACCACATATCCATACTATATATTGTAAATAAATAGTTCACATGTAAGTAAAAAAATAATCAAATGTTGATCAAAATGGACCCATACTTGAACACATGAATACGTTTGAATGTTATATAAAAAACATAAATACATTCATGAAGTGAAATAAACTTTTTTTTTGTCTCAAATAAAATATCATAATTATCCACTATAACTGTGTCATTTATAACATTTAACAAAATAAGACACTCATTTAAACAAGTATTGTTATCATAGTAAAACAAATTGTTCTTATGTGTACAACTATTGGGGTAGCAATGTACAAGCATTGAAGTATTTCATATTAATAGCTTGTCCTATCACAAATATAAAAGGTGAGCACAATAAATACCATGTATTTTTCCACTAAATGTGAAGGATTTTCAAAAAGTTTTAGTGTTTAACTATTGGTCCATTTTTATTTGATATAAGTTGTAGTTTAAATAATTATGTATTGTTTTTATAACAACAAATAGCTTTTTTGTGTTTGATCAACTATTGATCCATATTTGCTGAATATAATAGATAGAGATATCAAAGATTTATGGTTACCAATAAGTATTTGGTCCATTTAGGTTGCATATTAGTTTTGTTTTAAATAATAATATGATATTCTATAAACAATAAATGATATTTTTTTGTTCAACTATTGGGTCCCATGATTAAGTTTTGGTTGAATCTTTAAAAAATCGAATGTTAGACACTTCTCAATAGATGTGTCGATGTGGCGAGTTGTATGATGAGTCACACCTCCAAACCTTAATTATAGATAAATAAGAGGCGAATTCACATTTCAAAAAAAAAAAAAGGTTCTAAAATATTCCAGTGCTACATATTGACAAAATTAACCTGCAGGACTATTGACCCCTCTCCCCCTAAATGTCCACCTCTCATTATTGCAGCATGAGGTTTCTTTGTACTGCGACTTCTCTAAGTTTAAGCCTTCCATAACGGCACTAATGGCGAACGCAGATTTCGGAGCTGTGCCTCGGCAAAATAGTGACACTTGATGAGGGCAAACAATTCATCGTGTCTTTTCCTTCGTGCTTTGGAGTGATTGATGGAGAGTAGAGTGTTTCAACATGAAGATAAAAAATTAATAGCATAAAGAAGATGGAAACAAAATGGGAGAGCACAAGAGAAGAAAAAAGATCTGTTGTGATAAGATCTGCATGATGTCTGTATCCTTTAATTCATAACTCCTTTGGCCTTTCTCTTCAAGTAGGCGGAGCCGTGGGAAGTGGGAGTTGTAGAAAAATGGAACTGCAGATACCATTCTGAAGTGTGAGTAGGGTCTAAAGGGATTTTCATCAGGTTTAATTAGTTGTAGTCAATATTTTACTGGTGCAAACTATTGGTGAGAATTTCAGTTATAAGAGTTTTAGTGAAAAGAACAGAGCTTTCTCATATTTGAGAATTCTGGCATAGCTTTTGAAGTCCAAAATCATCGTATTCCCTAAATAATAGAAAGGGAAGAGTCATATTCAAACAACCATACAGATTTATTCAATTCCTTTTATTTCCCCCCTGGCCTTGCGCGTTACGCACCACCTTCGTATTTCTGTTGGCACTCCAGATTTATTCAATTTCTGTTGGCGCTCCAGATTTTTCATCCCTTTGGCGATGAAAAGAAGGGAATGAAGACTATGGAGAGTGAGTTGTCATGGTCCAGAAAGTCTAAGACACAAATGAATTATTTAGTTTCAATCTAGAAAATAAACAACTCATTATTATAGATTGTGGAAACTTGATATTGTTAATTATTTAGTTTCTAATCATCTTTCTAAATATTCAAATTGTAAATGGTGTTCACTATATTTAACCCTTCACTAAATTTTGATAAGGCCTTTATAAATTGATCGGCAAGTTGGTTAAACTTAGAACCTCCTTTAAGTTATATATCTTTATTTTGATTATTTCATGATGAAATGGAAATAGACTTCAACGCGTTCTAATCATTCATGCATAATTGAGTTCTTTACCATCTTCAAAACACATTGATTATGACAAAATAACTCCACCAGTTGATTCAATGGAAATTTTATATCATTCAAGATTTTATGAAGACATGTTGCCTCACATATAACTCCTTGTACTATTATCGCATGTAAAGGATGTTATTAGGTGTGTTTAAGCCTAGAGATGCAATCAAAAGGAAAGACAGCAATTATTCAATGCTTTGATCAAGTTTTTACAAATAGAGTTAGCTAGTCGAAACATGTGTTTGAATTCTCAATCTAGTTATGAATGAGCAATCAAATGAAGGATAAAACAAATATTTGGTTGTCCACTTGATGAATGAGACAATCAACACTATAGACCTTTTATATCTAATAGTTCAAAGTATTACAATTCAGATAGGGGAGACCCACAAGTTATTCATTAAATCTCTTAGATCAATCTTTTTTTAAAATTAAAAATGGATCATCACCCATTGAAAAATACATGAAAACTATTGATCCAAGTTCATTAGATAGTTTAGATTGTCACAATTGTGCTAGTGGTGTTAGCAATAGATGTGTCTTACACCTTGTAAGTCCTATTTTTTGGTTTATTTAGTTGTTTACACCACTTGAAGTGGCATTAGTTGTCACTTGTAGTTTATAATCTAACAATTTGTAATTATCTCTTAGTTATAATGGTAGTTGCTAAATGACACTATTATAATTTAAAAAGTATGTGAGAGTTGTTGAAATAGAAAGAACATGTTGAGAAGGAGTAAAGTGTGGACTTAGAGAAGATTAAGGAAGACCACAAAAAACATGAATAAGATCACAAGTGGAGAGCTTTAGTTGAAAGAGAAAGCTTCTAATTTAACTTCTCTTGATTTTGGCATTTTGATTTTTGCATGGATAATAATGCCTAACTTAGCTAGTAGTTTCCAACGCATAATTTAGAAACCATTCATAATTGGAATCTTTTCCTGAAAAATAACAACCCCTACCTTTTAGGATTGCAAATTTCAGGAGGTGAAATTGAGGTGGGGTTAGAATTGCACCTACAGCTTAGGATTTTTTTCTACCACTTGTCTATCACTTAAAATTTTTAATTTCTAAAAAAACCAAAAAAATGAGGGAATTTTTATTTATTTATTAATTTTGTACCAAAACACTCCAGTTTGTTCCTTCAATTTTGGAGCTCAAACTTTTAAGCTGGATTGAAAAACTAAATTCATGGGACCACCAACTTTAAAATATTCCTAAAAGCTCTCAACAACACCCACTAAATTTTTTTAGGAAGCCCCCCTCCATGGGACAATACCTTAAGTGTTTGAGTTGAGTTAATAGTGAGGAGTTTTTTTGCAGGGTTATATTGCTGATTTTCTACTAGAAGAACATGTTGAGCTATATGAAGAAAATAACTTCATATTTACTTGTAATAAATTTATTTACATGTTGAACTATATTGCTGAATTTTAGGAGGAGCACACCAAATGCTATATTATATTTTTCTAACAAAAACTAGAGTACTTTGTGTGCCCCCTATTTGAACCCCTTAATCTCCACCATATTAAGGGGTTCAAATAGGGGGGGCACACAAAGATATATATATATGTGGTGGAGATTAAGGGGTTCAAATAGGGGCACACAAAGATATATATATATATATATATATATATATATATATATATATATATATATATATGGTGGAGATTAAGGGGTTCAAATAGGGGGGCACACAAAGTACTCTAGTTTTTGTTAGAAAAATATAATATAGCATTTGGTGTGCTCCTCCTAAAATGTTATATATATAAAGTAGATTCAAAGAACTATCACTCTTGTTGTTGTCAAATCTTCAAATTTTGAGATTAAACTATCTCTAATTTGTCATCTAAGATCAATTTTTACTAATTTTAGAAAAAAGTGGCTATTTAAAACACCCTTTTGGTCCCCCATTTGTATGCACATATTTGTGTTATTATTTTTATCATTAAAATATAACCTAGTGTTTGGTTTGTGTCATCTACCTTTTGTTGCATCAACTATTTTGAAATTAGTTGGTAGAAATGTAGCCAAGAGTGACTACTAGAAATTATGTATTTTTTATGATTTTATAAAGAAAACACATCCTAATAATCACACCATTGAGTGTGCATGCCACATAACTTGCAAAAAATTAATTGAAAATATAAAAAAATTAAATGTGTACAAAATACAAGGTAGGCCAATCCTTTATTTATTTATTTAGATAAGTAAGCCAAATTTATAATAATAAAATCAAATACATATGTATTGTAGGAATATAAAATAAAGTTCTCTTCAAAGAAAATAAAAAATAAAAACCTTAATTTAATCAAAATAATAAAAAATTCTAAAAACTATTTCATTGTTTTGGTGGTGGTTTCATAAATTCATTATAAAACATGTAAAATTGAAGAGGTTGAAATACACATTCATTAGACTATGTTGAAAACACAAAAAATAGAAGCCATAAGAGATATCCAAGTTGGTTCATAAAAAAATTGAACTCAAGGTGCTTAAAACACACATGTTATGTTTTGTATTACTTTTTAATAAAATATAAAATGTATGTATTATAGCTTATGCACATTCACATAGTGCATATGCATTTTTATCAAAAATATCAAGGTCGGTCACAATCTTGTTCCCAATTTTCATGTGCTTAAATTCTATTTTAATTATATAATGGATTGTGGAAATCTAATGACTCTTAATGATAAAACTTATTTTGATAGTTATTTTTGAGATCATTTTTTAAATAATCAAAGATGAATTATTTATTACACATGCTAAATCCATATGAATGCATGCTTTAGCTTAGATTGTAGGACAAGTTAATGTGTTACTTCTAGCATGCTAATTTATTTTGTGCACTAAGTGTTGGCTTATTGAGTGACCTCAACTTGTGAGAATATGGGATTCATGTCTTCATCGACTTAAGTGAAATATTTTAGTTTTGGATTACTTTGATATGCAAGAGACTATTCATAACATATTTAATTTTTCCAAAAACCTTAATTTTAATTATGTTTTTGCTATTTTTTAGGTAAAGATCACACTTGTTTTTACTAGAATTATATAAAAATGAATAATTAATTTTGTGCATATATAGATTACATACAAGTTTCTCATAATTTTATTACAAAGCATAAAATTATATCAATAATTTTCATCTTACAAACAATCGATAATATAGAAATTTTATTTTATTTTCTATGAATCAAAACTACATAAATTTAATATTATCTTCCATACAAATAAAAATTATAACTATCCTTTAAAACAATACTATAGTAAAAATTATTAGCCTATTTATTGACTTTATGAGTCTAATCATTATTTTAACTTCAAAATATCAAGTGCTATTCAAGGGGGGAAGTTAATCTCCTAAAACAAAAAAGCACATATGTATGTAACATTATAACATAACACCCCATCCCCCATCCCACACATTGGACAAAACACACCGAGAGAAAGACTTGACAGATTGTGCTATGGAATGTTTAGGTGCTTGTCATTTGGAGTGTCGTCATGTGTCCTGTTGCTGAAAAAGGGTGGCAACATCAGTGGATTTTTCAAAATAAAAAAATAAATGAAAAAAAATCCCAAAATGTTTACATTTTTGACATTTACATTTTGTAGGTTACTCGAGAGCATGGAAGGGATTCGCAGGCGTATGGAGGCCAAAACAAAGCAGACACTCTCCCTACCAAAACACATTTTATAGGCATAGGTAGCTAGCTAGCAAGTATGTATATCTGCCAAAAATATGTCATTTTTCCATTTTTCCTAGGAACTGTGAAGAATTGAATGACTATTCATTGTGAATATGGGTTTTCATTTATGGGAAAATAAAGGGTTTTCCTTGCAAAAAGGGGTTTCATTTGAAGTGCAAAGTTGTTTATGTGTTTCTATGTTTAGGGTTTTTTAATTTTTCCATTTTAATGTTTTTATTGAATAAATTGGATGGCTATTTGTTGTGAAGATGGGTTTTTAGTGACGGATTTCTAAGGGTTTTCCTTGTGAAAAGGGGTTTTCATTTGAAATGCATAGCTATTTATGTGCTTTTGTGTTGATGTTTTTTTATTTTTTTTAATTTCAATTTTCTCACTGAATAAATTAAACAACTATTTGTTACCTATTTTTTAATTTTTCCATTTTAATGTTCTCACTGAATAAATTAAACAACTATTATTTGTGAAGATGGGTTTTCAGTGACTAGTTTCCAAGGGTTTTCCTTGTGAAAAGGGGTTTTCATTTGAAATGTAGAGCTATTTATGTGCTTTTGCATTGACCCTTTTTTAATTTTTCGGTGAGGTGGCTTATGTGAGAAGCTATTTGTGCACCACAGGTAGGAAGGATGACATGCCTAAGACATGCATTTTAAATTATAAGAAGTATTCTTATTGGAAAAAACTCAGTGTTGTGATTTCTTTCATTTTGCATGTTGAAAGCTAAAGTTTTGAGAGCACATGGTGGAGTTGCAGGTTAGGGATATATAAGTGTAGTGTAGAAAAATGTATCCCTTTACATTTTCACACTTGTTTGGGCCCTCCCTACTAAAATTGGGCTTCTTTATTCCTTATTTGGTCCTATTTTGCATCCACAAGCCTTATTTAGTACATTTCTCTAAGGATAATCCTGACACTTAACTAATGACCAATCATAATTCATGTTTTTGGGTTGTGCGTTCCAGATCTAGTGATCTAGGACTCATAGGCCACCTTGGGCATATGGGTCCCACTTAGGTTTTGGGGCATGATATGGAATATTGCATAGAACTTAACATTTCAAGATGAAATTTGTGTCCCAAGCCTAGGCTATTGGAACTCATATGCCCCAACTAGCATATGAGTCCTGCTTTAGCTTGGACCTATTTTGAATTCAATTCTTGTTGGTATTTTATTCTCCTAGATCTGTTGTGGGCTTGTAGTGTTGTAATTTCAAAAAAATTGGCATATACAAGTATAAATACAAGGTTAATTCACATAATTTCTCCTAATATTTTCAAGAGAGCATTCCTCTAGCAAGTTTTTGAGATCAAGAGCATTCAAGAGAATTCAAGAGTTTATCATTAAGTATTTTGGAACTATATTCAAGATTCAAGCATCATGTCAAAGTCATCATGCATTACATGTGTTTTTGAGCTAACATTCATGATGTAGGATTTCATGTTTCAAGCAAGCATTCAAGTCAAGATCCATAACATACAATCAAGCAAGATCTACATTCATGCTAACCATTTCACATAAGATTGCAGCTTTTATATCAAAGCTTTGGTGAGTTGCAACATAACATATTTGTTCATTCATCATTCCTTCATTCTATTTCAATTCATTTCAAAGTTTGATTACCAAAATAGGGTTTGACCACGGAAAATCCCTATCCACTAACAAAACAATATTTTTCTCCCTCTACATGTGTGATTATAGATCTAGGTGTTTTAAGGTTTTAAGATCCTTTGAAGTCAAGGTTTCAAGATTGAAGAAAGAAGTCAAAGTTGTCATCTTCACAAAAAGTCACCTACAAGCTAGAATTCAAAGTTTCAGACTTGGAGACCAGACAAGAGAGAAGCTATAGAAGATCATTAGAGGATACCAACTAGTTTTAGCCAAACCCTAATACTAGGACTAAATCACCACCTTGGTGTATGAGTCCTAGTATATCACTTTTTTAGTCTTTTTTTGTAGATCTTGGTTTACTAGTTGTAAATTCTAGATTCAACCCAAAACCCTAAACTAGGACTAAATCGCCTAATTTGGCATGAGTCCTAGTTCACATAAAAAGTCATAATTTTGGGATTGTAGACCTTGTTTCAGGAATCTCCAATTTTCTTGGTACTTCTTTGTTTATCTATAGTTTATTATTTTGATTTCAAGTTTCATTTTCTAAGTCATATAATTAGATTTGCATATTACCTCCATCTCTTTCTTTCTAAGTGTTTTCTTAGTGGTGAACTCCCTTTTAATCACACCCAAGGAGACCTTGTAGCAATCTCATTTTCCTAATTGGATCATTAGGTTGAGATCTCTAGGGTTTGCTTGAATGAGCTAAGAGTGAAATAGGAGGTCCTAATCCCCTTTGTGTGTGTTCCATCTCCTAAAGGTGGAGCACACCCTATTTCCTTCGGTTCAATAAGACTATCTAAATTCACCTTAGGGGTGAGCAACCAATTGGATTGTTACTTGTAAAGGGTTTTAAAATAGTATTTGGGTTGCAAGTTTCACAACACCCAGTGCTTTTGAACTTGTAATTAGACATAGATAGTATGAATGTAATGAAAATGTTTTCGTTACTTACATAGGAAGAACCCAATTGGTTGATCACACCTCAGGTGATTTTGGATACTATTATGTATCCTCCATCAAAAATTATATTGAGAGTATGAATGTATTCAATTATTTTTTTTAATTTATTTACTAAAAGAATGTAATGAAAGACACCTTCAAAACTTATCACAAGTCTTAGGTAGACTAAAATTGTATTTCAAATTCCTCTTATGATTGAATAAATATATGCTTGCTCATAGCAGATGGTACAATTTTTTTTTGGAACTTTAACTGTTTGTAACATTTGTAACTTTTTTACATATTATAACCAACCACAGATGCATCGTTTGGTTGTGCGTATATTATGTGAATTCAATTTATGTTAATATCAAATATACCGGTAGGCAATGCCACCTGAAGTATTATTGTTTATGGTAGCTTGCTTATAAATGAAAGAAAAAGGTTGGCATTTAAATTGTTTGAGCTCAACAATTTTTAATATGGTAGTCAATGGTATTGAATAGACTAATTCCACACATGGTATTCAATAGAGTATAGCAATAAATGTTGTGTATGTATATATGTTGGAAACTATTTTTCTCATCATGGATACTTTCAAATGAATAATGGTGTTAAATTCTATTTGTAATAGTAAAAATGACATTTCACTCTCTTCATCTGATTGCAACAAAAAAAAATTCACATTATTTGTAGTGTTGTAAAACACACTATCCCCTGTTTGTTATTTCCTTGTGAAATTTTTTTGTTTCCTACACACCAATAATGAAATGAAGTACACCTTTAAAAAAAAATTCTTATGTTTGAAAAAATATATGCTTGCTTATAGCAAATGGTGCAATAATTTTGGAACTTTAACTATCCATAACACTTGCAAGTTTTTTACATATTACAGCCAACCACAAATGTGTACTTTAAAATGGAAAGTGCTTCGTACGATGACAAATGTTGTTGAGGTCTCTAATACACTTGACATGGTGTGTAGTGGTGCATCTCCTTCAAGATGGTCACATTTCATATATGTGCAGGTAAGATCCGCTAATTACAAGATGCATTCAAATGTTTAATTTTAATCTTTGACAAATAGTTATGATGTTGACTAGAAAGTAGGATTGTTTTAACTAGAAGGCCAGAAAGGTTGTACAAATGAGGTCCCCTAATTTTAGGAGAATGATAAATGTTGAGGTAAAGACATGTTTGGTAATTGATTGTGAACTTTCAATTACTCTTTCCTTCCAATGAGTCAATCAAAATGCTTTATAATTTCATTTTTAAAAATTTCATTTATGTTATGAATATGCTGATTTTAACAATATATCATTCCTTCAATTTAGGTTGAGAATCAAGGAGATGATCGCACTCATGCCACACTCCACAATGCAGAGGAAGAGGCTGCAAAGGGAGGCCCTAAGGGTGGGGAGGGTGTGAATTAAGCACATGGTGATGTGGAGGATGGGAAGATAGATATAATAACTCAACAAGTGCATTGTTTGGTTGTGTGTATATAGGTTGTGCATTCAATTTATTTTAATATCAAATATACTAGTAGGTGATGCCACCAAAAGTCTTATTGTTTATGGTAGCTTGCTTATAAATGAAAGATTTTTTTTTACATTGAAATCATTTGAGCTCAACAATTTTTAATATAGCAATCAATGGTATTGAATAGATTAATTGCATACAATGGTATTCAATAGAGTATAACAATAAATGTTATGTGTATGTATATATGCAGGAAACTATTTTTCTCATCATGGATAATTTAAATGAATAATGGGGTTAAATGCTTTTTTTAATAGTAAAAATGACATTTCACTATCTTCATTTGGTTGCAAAAAAAATGCTCACATTATTTGTAGTGTTGGAAAACACATTATCCCCTATCTGTTATTTCCTTGTGAAAAGTTTTTGTTTCCTAGGTACCAAGAATGTAATGAGTCCACATTCAAATTTTGGAATAACTCTTTGGTAGGGTAAAAATAGAATTTCATTATCTTCATTTGATTGCAACAAAAAAAATGCTCATATTATTTGTAGTGTTGGAAAACACACTACCATCTGTTAGTTATTTCCTTATGATGTGTTTTCATTTCCTATGCACCGAGAACATAATGAAGTCCACCTTCAAATTTTGGAACAACTCTTTGGTATAGTAAAAAAGGCATTTCACTATCTTCATTTGATTGCAACAAAAAAATGTTCACATTATTTGTAGTGTTGGAAAACATAATGTCCTTGGCTCCTTAAGAGGAAGAAAGTGGAGGAAAGGGTAATTTTGAAATCTTCTTTTTAATGTGTATATTCATATTTTGAATGAATTGGTTGCATGCATTTTAATTTGATGTGGCATTAACATTCCTGCCATTTCAAGGAAAGGATAACCAAGGAAGTGGTGGGTGTGAGCAATCTAGTGTCCATTTGGGATAGGAAAATGTGCCTTAGCTCAATAGCAAAGATCCGATTCTCTATTTTTGCACTTATATCTAATTTTTCCTTTTCCTTATCATCTATTCCCAATACATCAATTTACTAGGACAAGGCACATTTTCAAGTCCAAATTGGACACTAACCTACAAATTTCTTAATTTCTGAAAAAGAAGTGAATAAATTAGATCTTGACCTTAGGGTAAATGCCAATATTTCTTCTATTTTTTAAAATTTCCTCATTGTATTCTTAGATAAGGATCTAATAAAATTATTAGTAAAATCTATGTGAAAGAGTAGTTTTTGAATAATCAATATGGGAGGCTTAGATGATCTAGAAAATCTATGAATTTGTTAATTAAAACACTTAACCTTGCTACTATACAAATTTTGATCCTTTAATTTCATATTCTTTGTATTTAGTGAATAGAGAGACAAGAGAGAAGAAGAATGGAAAACACATCACACATCGATTTTAACAAATAGTATATCAAACTTGGCATTATGTAAATATGCTATTATATTTCTTATAGATGTACCTCTATTAGAGATATGGAACAAGAGAACCACTAGGATGTATTGGAAACTTATTGTATTATTTTTAGTTATCCTCATAGCTGGTAGTGTGCATTTAGTTCATGCAAAACTTAACTTCTATAATTCAATAAACCATTTTTGGGACTCATTAGGTAATATATAGATTTTTATTTTGTCTCTAGTGCTAGTATATTTAGTGAAATCATAGAGCTTACCCATATATACATGAAAGATAATTATATAATGGAGTGAATAGAAAAATCAATATTTTTTTTATACATTTTTTTAACAAGATAGATGACTACCAACCATCTTAATTTTATTTAGAATGGGTAGAAAGATTAAATGGTAATCACTCATTGAACTACATGTGAAAGACATTCTCAATGAAGTGAATCATTTCTCAAGCGAGGACCTTCAATTGAAACATATTGGAGATGATATTGGCGATATAGACTTATGTGTTGCAATCTCTTCTGAAAGAATCCCTCACTTTGTCACAGAAGAAGTTTTATTGGATAGTATGAAAACAACTTTTATATGGAAATATCATACAGAGAACAACACAATAAACCTTTCTAACAACACTACCAAGATATACTCAAGGTTTACCTAGGTTAAATATAATTAGTAAGCATGTCATGTTAATATTTGACTTCTTATATGAATATATATATATATATATATATATAGAATTTTTGTGTATAAATAGATATTGGTGTGCTTTTGACCCTAAAGATAATAGGAATAAATTTGAAAAAATGAAAAGGATATGAAGGTTTGCCCAAGAAATGGGTTGTCAAACCCACTTTTATGTTAGGGTTATGTATGGTAGAACACAAGTTATAATAATTAGATATAATTATTGGAACAATTGTGATGACAATGGTGAATATTTCCATGGAAGGGATGACCCTTCTAGTGATCCAAGGACCAATTTTTCACCGAGGTTATTGAATAAGTGTAAATTATATATTGAGTCTTTATTGCTAATGTGTGTGGGGATCAACACAATATGTGAATTTCACTACTTAGAACATGTTTTAACTAAGTTGATGAATAAGAAGGATGCATGTTTTTTGATGAAAGATGTGTTGAACATGCTAGGAAAAAAGTATTCTCTATTTAATCTCGAAAGAATAAATATGATGCAAAAAGTGTCATTTTGTGGTATTTATAGAAGAAATATAGCTTCTTCTATTATAGAAGACCAAACACCATGGAAAATGTTCTGTTTATCATAGGAATCCAAACACCATTAATTTGATAAATGATGGTCAAACATTCACATAACTCAATTAATGCAATGGATTTAACATTCTCAACAAATAAATATGGTTTAAATAAAACAACGTTAACTATAAATTTGTGGATTTGATTTTAATCGTTGATTTATTTTATTTGAAAATATTAATTTATGCATGGTTTATTCATGCACGGTATCAATTATATACCTTGCCCACTTTTTTATGAACACGAAGTTGGTGTACCTATTGCATGGGCCATATCCTCAAGAAATAAAGTTGAGGATATAAATGAATGGCTAAAAAAATTATAAATGAGGGAAACATTGTCAAGAAGATTGGGATGCCAATGCATTCATGATAAATGATGCTAGTGTAGAGATTGAATCCATAAAGTTTTTATTAACCTTAGTTTCTATATTTAAACTTAAATCAACTCATTATAATTGATCAATAGTTATTTTATAAAAACATATATTTCATAATTTACAACTTGAACTAGTTTGAATTTAATATTTCATTTAAATTTAAGCAGTTACACAACTTTTATAATACAACTTGTAGATTATGCTTTGAATTCCAAGTACTTTTATGTATTTTGCATGTACATTGAGCATGGCTGAAAAATGTATACAAGTAAGTCAATATTTAATTTAAATATGTGGAACATTATATGTTTGAACCCCATAGATTGATATTCTATTTTACAATATAGGTATGCTAGAAATAAGGATGTTAGTACAAACATGTTTGATAGATTGGGTGAGATAATGTATGCAATGAGTGATAATGTAGACATCACTACTCACTTGATAAAAAAATCATGGAGGAATTCAAAGAAGAGAAAAAATTCATTGATTACTTCTAATAAACTTGGTGTCATGATGAGGGTCATATTAGTAAGTTTGTTAGATTATTCATTTTGATTTCTATGTATTTACATCATTTAAGTTATTTTTTTGTGTTTACTAAGACACCATTATATTTTTTTGTATAAAAATGTGGGAAAAAACTTTTGAAACTTCTCTCACATAAATAAAGATACCAATGTTTCCATAGATTCATACAACTTCCACATCAAGAGATGATATCTAAGTAATCATGATAAAAATGTATGAGAATGGATTGTATTATGGTGCGGGGGTACCTAATCAATGCTGCAAATTTTGGTCTTATGTTAGGTTTTTGGGGTGTTTAGAGTCTAGTGTGATGTAATAAGGTCAAAATAGAACATTTGCAATCTATTGAGTCATTTAGTGTCTACTATAGCTAAGTGGTCATGTTTTGTGCAAATGTTGTAAAATGTTGCATTAGCAACTTTTGCAAATTGTGTTGTTTTGGAAGTCCAATGGTTAAGTAGTTCAAAAGGTGGTTGAAACCAATGGGTTTTGGTGGTACAAGTTTAAATATGCTCTAAAAACTTGATGTCAAGGTTTTGTTGAATATTTTTGGTGTTGAAGCAATAAGGAAACTTCATTTTCTACATTTTCTTGTAGAATTCTGCTACTATAGGCTATAGTACAGTTCTGTACTGAGAGTTTATGTTCTAAAACATATTGAATCTTATGGTGGCATGAACTAAGAGTCTTTTGGATTTTGTTTGAATTGATTTCATTAGGTTAAAATGATTTTAGAAGCATTTCTCTAAAAGTGGTTCGTAAAACCTTGTTTTGAGGGTTTGAAGGTGTAAAAATGGCATAAGAGACCATTCCATTGAAAAAATGTCCTGTAAGTTAGTGAAATGGTGTTATTTAGGTTTCTCTTTCATTTTTTTTAGATTTTTAGATTGGGGGAAAGAGGTTTTTGGTTGATAAGGTGATGCCTTAGTTGATTTCATTCATAATTCAAGCAGAGAATGATGGCTAAGAGTTGGAGTTTGATTATAATGAATTGATAAAGTGTGGGATTTGATTTAGAAAACATGTGTAGATGTAGAATGGTGTGTTTTAGGTGTTTTTGAAGTGGTTTGAGGCCTGAAGCATAGAGTTTCAATAAACCCTCTTGTAAGCTAGCCTAAAAAAGCCTAAATAAGGGTTTTGGGGTTTGATGAACTAGAAAGTGTTTCAATGGGTAAAAGTTGTTTTTGGTTGTATGTGACCTTGTAGAGGTTAGGTAATAGATATTTTTTATTGGGAGAGTGTTTTTTTGTAGATGATTTGTATAATAGGGCTAATTAAGCCTCTTTTTAGCATAGTAGTCAAGTTTAGGAGATGATGTTCGAAAACAACCATATCTTCAAATTGGATATGTCAAAGTAGAGGAAAAAGGGTATATGAAATGATAGTTATTTTGTGGGTTTGAAGTGTTTTTTGCAAGATATGGTTAGAAAACACTATTTGGAATGCTACAAGGAAAAATGAGAAAATTGTGAGACAACACCAAGCTAGGGACTTAAATGTGAAAATATTGTTTCAAGTTGATTGAATTGTGTTTGTTTGATAAACTCGTCCTTGCTCTACATTAGATTATCCATACACTTTTTTATAGAGTAGAGACATTTTATAAAAATAAAAATATATTTATAGTTTTTTGGATTTTTAACTAACTTTAAAAAAGAAAGATATTACATAATTGCATTAGAGAGGTCAAAAGAAATACTTGATATTGATTGTTATCCATATGATCATGTCCCTAACACATACAAGATAATAAGTCATTTTGTTCTAATGAAATAGTATTTGTAAGAAAATTTGGACCAGATTTATATGTTAATGCTTTTTAATGGGAAAAAAGGGGAAACACATGCAAAATGTGTTGAATATTTTCAATCTCCTAAAGAGAAACATGAAAAATGAGAAAGATCAAGTTGTTGGTAAGATCCATCTAACATTTAAGTATTATGTTTATATTTTTTAATGATTATTATATATATTTTTCTCAAAACTAACTAAAGTAATATTATTGAATTACATATGGTGTTGCTCCATTGGTTGATGATGATGATGATGATGATGATGATGATGTTGAAGGAAGTTTTAGTCATGAGAATAATAACATTTGTAATGTTGATATGATCTTTATAATAAAATTGATTGATTTTTATGGTTCTTAAAATTTAATTAATTTTTTTATTTCTATTACAGATGGTTGTATTCCACAAGAACATCGAGATGTGATTGAGGTTGTCATTGGTAAAGACCAAAGAATTGGTAAATTTCAATATCATTATTTTATTAATATAATACTAAAAAAAAATATATTTTTGACTTAATCATTATTATTTTTATTACAAATGGTTGGAAACCATCTAATGCTTCCAATGATAGCTTCCAAAATTCTATATTATTTGAATTTACTACTCTATGATTTACCAAGTAGAGTAGATGAAAAAAAACTAGTTAATGTGCTGAGAGATTTAGGAAAGATCTCCAAGCATCTCATACTTATTCCAAATTTACATCGATCCTTTGCTCAAATAATATGCCTGTGAGATAAACATTAGCATGGTTTAGTCCAAGAAAAATGAACAAATTTCTTTCAAACTCAAAACATTACTTCACATTCCATAACTAATAACTAGATGTTGATAGATGACAAAATTTAAACTACAATATAGTTGTTTAGAAAGTCAACATAAGAAGTGATGCAATTACTTCACATAGCATAAGTAATAAGTAGGAGCAGCTTCCAATTGCATTTTCTTATCATGTCATTCCATGAGACCACTTTTTACTGAGGCATCTTTTCAAATAGTTCATTTCCTTGTATATGCTATGGATGCTTGGAAGAAATATATGAAATAATAATAGTAAGCAATAGCATAGATGAGGAAATGAGTTGTATGAAAAAAATACTCAAATAAATGTGGTCTCATGGTGATACCCATCACCATGAGTCCCAATTTATTTGAGGAATTTTTTCAAATAGCTCACCGCCTTTTCTATACTACCACATTTTCCATACATGTCTACCAAAGCATTTTATCAAAAAATTCATTTCCTTGCTGCTATGGATAAAATCCTAAAAAAGGTGCTTTCTAAAAAACTATGGATGCTTGGAAAAAATCTATTAAAGAATAATAGTAAGCAATAACATAGACAAGGCAGTGAGCACTTTGAAAAAATGCCTCGAAGAAATGTGGTCTCATGGTGATGGAATGCCATTCCATCACTATTAGATCACATTTATTTGAGGCATTTTTTCAAACATCTCACCACCTTTTCTATGCTACCACATTTTCCATACATGTGTACCAAAGCATTTTATCAAACTACTCACTTCCTTGATGTTATGGCTAAAAGCCTAAAATAGGTGCTTTCCAACAAACTATGGATGCTTGGAAAAAATAACTCAAAGAATAATAGTAAGCAGTATCATAGTCAAGATAGTTAGTAGTATGAAAAATTCCTTGAATAAATATGGTCTCATGGTGATGGAATGCCATTACATCACCATGAGACCACATTTCTTTGAGGCATTTTTTCAAACAACTCACCACCTAAAGAATAGAAACTAATGCTTTAGCCAAAATTCCCCTCCAAATTATTTTCAAGGTCCTCATCCTCATCCTCAATTTACCAATGCATGGTACTTTCCACCTTTTATTCCAATTGTTCATGTTCCCACCCCTCCCTCTTCATGTTATTATCGCCCTCTATCTCATAACCAAGACCACACTATACCATCCACCCCATCCTAGCATAATAGCATAGAGAAGGAAATGAACTATTTGAAAAAATGCCTCAAATAAATGTGGTCTTATGGTAATTGAATGCCATGATTTTTTTTTTGTAATGGCATTCCATCACCATGAGACCCCATTTCTTGGAAGCATTTTTTCAAATAGTTCACTGCCTTCTCTATGCTACCATAGTTATTGTACATGTCTACAAAAGTATTTTACCAAATGGTTCACCACTTTGTTGCTATGGGTAGAATCCTAAAAATATTTTCTTTCTAACAAGCTATGGATAGGGAAAATAGTAAGCATGATAGTTAGAAATATATAATTTGATAAATACTCAAAAATTTGTTCATTATCTCATACATTATAAGCCATGATGTGGATCGCTATTGTTATGAGACTTTTTCCCATGGAAGAAAAAGAAAAAGAAAATAGAATAAAAGTAAATAAGTAAATAAATATAAGAACTACTGTAATAGTTCTAGAAAGAAAATGTAATAAAATAATAATTAGAGTTTTCACAGGATGTAATTAATATTTGTAAAAGGGTGTGTCGGTTGGAACTACCCTTTGTGTTGTATAAAACCCGTGAAAACTAAATTATTGAGGACATGAAAAAAATAAAAAAGAGGAAAATCAAGTGGAGAAAATTGCGAGAATAGGGTTTCAAGGTTAGAAGGCTGTGAGTAGGACAGAGAAGGGGCACTCCTACAGTGGGTGTCCAACCTGGGGTACAAGTGCATGCACTCAGAACGGTCCTGGCTAGGGCATGGTTTTGTGGCACGAATCTTGAGCATTGTTCCAGTGGAACCAACACTCGTGTAGAGCAGCAAAGTCTGCTTTCCTCCCAGACTACTCACAAACAGAAGAGGCTGAACTAGGGACCATTCCAGCAATAGTTGGGGAGCAATAAAGTTGTTTTAAATCCTTTAAATCCTTTTTTGAATTAATAATTTATTTACAACATGATTGAATGTATTTGGATGAAATTGTTGATCAATTCATTATATGCATTTAATTTCAAAGTCTTTACTTGAGCTTTATTTATTATATTAAAATTTGTGGATAAAAGTTTTAGAATTAATCTATGGAAACAATTGAAATCATTGCATTTTAAATTTCAGAATTTAGTTTCGTTTCATTTGGTATCAGAGCCTTTTCGATCATCAATTAATTTCGTTGCATTTATTTTCTAAAAAAATATATATAAATTTTTTTAAAATAATAATAAATAGATAAATTAGATTTTATAATAGTTCAAATTGATTCTTATATTTTTTTTATCAATTATTTATTATGTTCGAAAGTTAAATAAATAGATAAACTAGATTTTATAATAGTTTAAATTGATTCTTGATTTCTTTATCAATCATGTATTATGTTTAAAAGGTTAAAGTATCTAGGTTAAAATATTTAAGGATATTTATGTTTTTTAAATTAAATACTCATTTACTTTTTACTTTTCAATTTCTTTATTCACAATTTGTTTCATGGGATGATTCTTTTAAATTCAAAGTTAGTTATAAATTTTCACGGGAAATTAATTTAAAAATAAAATAAAATAAAATTTCACTCAAACCTATTTTATTTTACATTTATTTGGAGTAACTTATGGTTTTTGAATTTACATCAAACTTCAAATTGGATATTTAATAATTTTTGTTTTCTTCTTCACCCAGTAAATAGTAAAGTCACAACTAAATCTTATCATTGCATTTTTGCTACTAGATTTAATAAACTGTTTATTTTGGAATTGAGAAAAACAGAAACCTTCCATACTAATTTTCCTGTCATGTATGGTAGATCTCCAAATAATTAGAAACTATTTATTTGTTTATTTATTTTTCTTAATGATTTAACCTTCTAATTACCATTCATAAATTTTGGGAGAGTTCGTTTGTAATTAAATATTCAGAAAGACAAAACTAATTTTTCATTTTTTACAACCAAGTTACAGCCAACACAGATTTCCTCCATCTTCACGATAGGGATTAAATACAAATAATTACTTCATATAAAGAAAATTATAGTATACTAATAGACTAAAATTGGAATTACATTGTATGGGACTTCCGTGCTAAATTTTTACATATTATATTGGTAGAAAATTTAACCCTCTAAATTGATTCACATTTTGAAACCTCAGTTTCACCCTTTTATCTTTTGAGTTTTCTTTTGCAAGTTTAAAAAGAAAAGAAAAGAAAAGAAGTGACACCTATATTTTATCATTTAAGTCTAAAATAGTTTACATTGTGGGCCCATAACCCATAGGTCCTTAGATTCATGTTTTAAATTTAGAGAAACAATATTATGTTTAGAATAAATTGTTGAGAATAACATATTTATAGGATATAAAATCATAGGTGAGTTTTTCTCTACATCTTGAACCTTGAAAATATTTTGTTGTTTAAATACATTGTTGGAATGGAATAATTTTTTATGATTAAACATGGAAACATGTTGAAGTTTTATAGGGGGAGAATTGTTATGAGACTTTTTCCCCATGGAAGAAAAAGAAAAAGAAAATAGAATAAAAGTAAATAAGTAAATAAATATAAGAACTAATGTAATAGTTCTAGAAAGAAAATGTAATAAAATAATAATTAGAGTTTTCACAGGATGTAATTAATATTTGTAAAAGGGTGTGTCAGTTGGAAATACCCTTTGTGTTGTATAAAACCCGCAAAAATTAAATTATTGAGGACATGAAAAAAATAAAAAAGAGGAAAATCAAGTGGAGAAAATTGCAGGAATAGGGTTTCAAGGTTAGCAGGCTGTGAGTAGGAAGGAGAAGGGGCACTCCTACAGTGGGTGTCCAACCTGGGGTACAAATGCGTGCACTCAGGACGGTCCTAGCCAAGGCATGGTTTTGTGGCACGAGTGTTGAGCGTTGTTCCAATGCAACCAACACTCGTGTAGAGAAACAAAGTCTGCTTTCCTCCCAGACTACTCACAGACGGAAGAGGTTGAACCAGGGACCATTCCAGCAATAGTTGGGATTACTTCTGCACATTTCAAAGATAAGTATTAATTTCTGGTGAATTATCTGAGCAATAAAGTTGTTTTAAATCCTTTAAATCCTTTTTTGAATTAATAATTTATTTACAGCATGATTGAATGTATTTGGATGAAATTGTTGATCAATTCATTATATGCATTTAATTTCAAAGTCTTTACTTGAGCTTTATTTATTATATTAAAATTTGTGGATAAAAGTTTTAGAATTAATCTATGGAAACAATTGAAATCATTGCATTTTAAATTTCAGAATTTAGTTTCGTTTCAGCTATTGTAGTTTTCGTGATTGAATAATTTGTTGTTTTATTTTTAGATGTTTGAAGTAGATACACCTCCAAATGTTCATAGAGTGATGGAGCTTGGTGTTTCATCTGCTATACACTCTTTTATGGCTCTCACAGAGAAGGTATGAGGTAGATTACTAAATTTCAATTTACATTTGTTGTTATAGCTGTTAGTTAGTGAAAAATCAAACCATTATTAGTTTGTAGTTTAATTTCTCTTTGGATAGTTTCTGCAGGGCTTCAACACACTACAAAATGGGCATGTGAATATTTCCCTTGAGGAGAGAGATTGTCTACTAGCGGTAAGTGATTATTTTATTAAACATATTATTTTTTATAATGCAATTTTTATATATTAATGTCTTTACTTCTTATTGTAATAGATAAAGCTTGACCAAGAGCTAAACCCTAGGAGGAGCACTAGGAGCACTCCTTAGCCTCATAATAAATGAGTGAAAAACCTATCACCATCCAATAGACAAGCAAAGGGAAAGAATTTATTTCAAGAGGATGTGGAGCAATGACTTTTGATTCTAGAGCCCTTTGTTGTATGCCTATATGGAATTTTTGTACATATTTTGCATTTGGTATATTTGACATTATACACCTATATGACATTCTTATAAGCCTATATGGCTATTTTGTATATATTTTATACTTATATCAACATATATTGATGAATACCTACATGGCTATTTAGATAATACAAATCATTTTTTATCAATGGTGTCCATATTTGCATTATAAATCCATGGTTCAATAGATATGAGTTACATGTATTCAAGTGTATACTTTACAAATTACGTTTATACTTTGTGACTTATGTGTATTCCAATGTATACTTTATGACTTACGTGTTTTTATGTGTATGCCTTGTATTCATGCATATACTTTGTATTAATTTGCGTATACTATGTATTCATGTGTATACTTCAAGGCTTACATGTTTTTGAGTACTTGTGCTTCCCTTATTCACATGTATGCTTGACTTATTCATGTGTATACTTATTAATTGGTTAGCCCTAACATTGATTATTGTTGTCCTTCATGGTTTGTCTTAAATATTTATTGATTGATGCTAAACAATTTCAATATTTCTAGGAATACTAGTAGAGTTACAAATTACAAAATTGAAAAAATTGAAAAGAAAAGATTAATTGTAAATAAATGAACTAATTATTAAATTGATAATTGATTAAGAATTATTATAGTATATATCAAGAGATGAGCCTTCTAGAATGGCAACTTCCAACTAGAAAATAGGCAAAGCATTTACAATATTTTGAAAGCAATAATCCACCCAAAATTGCAATGGGAGAGAAGACTTATTTAAGATACTTGAGAAATGTATTTCCTAATCATCCCTTGTTCTTACATGTCTCAATTTAGTTTAATTCAAAGAGTTCCATCAAATGCTTTATCTAAAAGCAAAAAACACATTTTCAATTGATATTCCATGAGATGTTTCATAAAAAGATTCCAGTTTATTTAATCTTTTGATTGGAACAACTCAATTAAGCAAAGGATATATAATCTTTACAACACTTGCAAAACATAATATTCATGGTAGATGATGATTAGTTAACTTCTTGACACATTATCATACAAAAATTTATCTTGAATAGTCTTTAAATAATTTCATAGCATAATCCTCACAATATAGATTGAATTGTTATGTTCTTGATCCATCACCATATAAACATGTCGAAAGATGTATATGTCAAATTTTTGCAATATTATTTCTTGTATAGGAAATGAACTTGGGAGGAAGCTTTACAATTTATAATAAAAATAAGAAATGAACTCAAGAGTAAAAACTTTATTTATCACACCAAATAATAAATGTACATGAGAGCATCACTTGTTTCTCTTAGACTCCAATGTTCAAGCATATAAAATCATTTCAAATGAAAATGACAAAATTCTTCACAACCAAAGTAGTTAATTGAGGAAAAATAAGATGTTTCCAAGTTCCACCATTGTACACATTTACAATTGGTTGTATATTATTCTAAGGGAAATGAGGATAATTAAAAAATGTCTTGCACTTGCTAGACTTGAGGATGATCATATGCTTTTTGTGTGGAAAAATCAAACTTCTCAACTATCATGTGAATGTTTTTCTTTTCAATTTTTTTAGATGCCATCATAAGGGATCGAGTCGGTTCAATGTAGCTCAGAGTGATTTGACATGTTTGGGTACAAAAGAGGACTATACATAGTGTAAACATACCTATCAAGACATGTTGGAACAGTTCGTTTGGTCACATGAGTTATAGAATGAAAGTTGTACCACTTTGCAACTTTACACTGCTTGTATTTGATACTTTTTCCATCAAGTGAAAACTGATCACTATGGTTTCTCAGTAATAGCCCATCAAATAATTTTTCCCTTTTGTACTCTTGACCCTTAAGGGATTGAGTCGGTTGAACATGGCTCAGAGCAATTCAATGTGTTTGGTTATGAAAGAGGACTATACCTAGCATAAATGTACCCATCCAAATGTGTTAGAATAGTTTTTTTGGTCACACAAATTGCAGAATGAAAGTTGAACCACTTTGTAATTTTACACTGCTTGCATTTGACACTTTTTCCATCAAAGAAAAATTGGACACCATGGGAAAATGACTCTAAGATAAAAAAAAATGAGAGAGGTTATTGTAGAGGGCCCCAACACAATCTTGTAGGTTTAGACAGAGAGTTCATAAGCATTGTGGTTTCTGAGTAATAGCTCATCAAAGATTGTTTCCCTTTTGCACTTTGAACCCTTAACGGATCGAGCCGGTTGAATGTAGCTTAGAGAAATTCGGTGTGTTTGGGTGCAAAATAGGAACATTCCTAGTATAAACATACCCATCTAGACAAGTTGGAAAAGTCTGTTTGGTCACAGAAGTTGCAGAATGAAAGTTGCACCACTTTGCAACTTTACACTACTTGAATTTGACACTTTTTCCATCAAATGAAAATTGGACAACACGGAAAAATGACTTTGAAATAGAAAAAAATAAGAGAGGTTATTGTAGAGGGCCCAACACAATCTCATAGGCTTAGATAGAGAGTTTGTAAGCATCACAGTTTTCAAGTAATAGTTCATAAAATATTGCTTCCCTTTTGCACTTTAGACCCTTCAGGGATCGAGACGGTTGAACTTAGCTCAGAGCGATTCAACGTGTTTGGGTGCAAAATATCACCATTTCTAGTGTAAAACTACCCATCTGAACATATTGAAATAGTCGATTTGGTCACATGGGTTGTAGAATGAAAGTTGCACCACTTTGCAACTTTACACTATTTGCATTTGACACTTTTTCCATCAAGTAAAAAATGGACACCACAGGAAAATAAATTAAAGATAACAAAAACTAAGAAATATTATTTTAGAGGGGACCAACATGATCCTGTAGGCTCAAATTGAGAGTTCATAAGTGTCACAGTTTTTGAATAATAGCCTGTCAAATATTGCTGCACTTTTGCACTTTTGACCCTTAAGGGATTGAGTCAATTGAACGTAGCTCAGAGTGATTCAGTTTGTTTGGGTGTGAAAGAGGACCATGCCTTGCATAAATTTACCCATTTGAACATGTTGAAATAGTCCGTTTGGTCACACAACTTGTAGAATGAAAGTTGCACCACTTTGCAACTTTACACTGCTTGCATTTGAAACTTTTTCCATCAAGTGAAAATAGTACACCATAGGAAAAAAACTTTGAGATAACAAAAAATGAGAGAGGTTATTGTAGAGGGGCCAAACATTATTCCATAGGCTTAGACAGAGTGTTCGTAAGCATCACAGTTTCTGACTAATAGCTCGTCAAAGATTGTTTCCCTTTTGCATTGTGCACCCTTAAGGGATTGAGCTGATTGAATGTAGCTTAGAGTGATTCAACGTATTTGTGTGTGAAAGAGGACCATTCCTAACATAAATTTACCCATACAAATGCATTAGAATAGTTCGTTTGGTCACACGACTTTCCAAACAAAAGTTGCACCACTTTACAACTTTACACTTTGCATTTGACATTTTTCCATCAAGTGAAAACTGAACACCACGAGAAAATAACTTTGAGCCAACAAAAGCTGAGAGAGGTTATTGTAGAAGGGCCCAACATGATCCTATAGGCTTAGACAAAGAGTTCATAAGCACCAAATTTTATAAGTAATAGTTTGTCAAATATTTTTTCCCTTTTGCACTTTGGACCCTTAAAGGATCGAGCTAGTTGAACATAGATCACAGCGATTCAATGTGTTTAGATGTGAAAAAGGGCCGTGCCTAACATAAATGTACCCATCCATATGCATTGGAATAGTTTGTTTGGTCACACGAGTTGTAGAACGAAAGTTACACCACTTTGCATCTTTATATTGCTTGTATTTGACACTTTTTCCATCACGTGAAAACTGGACACCACAGAAAAAATCTCTAAGATAACGAAAATCAAGAGACATTATTAGAGAGGGACTCAAATAAATTTCTTAGGCTCAGATGGAGAGTTTGTAAGCATCACAGTTTCTGATTAATAGCTCATCAAAGCTTGCTGCCCTTTTACACTTTGGACCCTTAAGGGATAGATCCAGTTGAATGTAGCTCAAAGTGATTCAATGTATTTAGGCATGAAAGAAGACCATGGATATTGTAAAAATACCCATCCAGATGTGTTGGAACAATCTATTTGGTCACACGATTTGCAAAATAAAAGTTGGACCACTTTGCATCTTTACATTGCTTGTATTTGACACTTTTTCAATCAAGTTAAAACTAGACACGAAGAGAAAATGACTTTGAGATAACAAAAACTGAGAGGTTATTATAGAGAGTACCAACATGATCCCATAGGATCAGACAAATATTTTGTAAGCATCATGTTTCCAATTAATAGTTCATCAAAGATTGTTTCCCTTTTGTAGTACTTTGGACCCTTCATGGATCGAGTCAGTTAAACGTAGATCGAAGCGATTCAACATGTTTAGGTACAAAAAAACACCATTCCTAGTGTAAGCATACCCATCTAGATTAGTTGGGACAATCTATTTGGTCACACAAGTTGTAGCACGAAAGTTGCATCACTTTTCAACTTTACACTACTTGCATTTGACACTTTTTCCATCAAGTGAAAACTGGACACCATGGGAAAATGAATCCAATATTAAAAAAATTGAGAGAGGTTATTGTATAGGGGCCCAACATGATCCCATAGACTTAGATGGGGAGTTTGTAAGCATCACAGTTTCTGAGTAATAGCCCATCAAAGATTGCTACTCTTTTGCACTTTGGACCCTTAAGGGATCGAGCTGATTGAACATAGCTCAAAGTGATTCGACATGTTTAGGTGTGAAAGAGTACCATGCTTAGTGTAAATGTACCCACTCAAATGCATTGGAATAGTTTGTTTGGTCACATGACTTGCAAAACGAAAGTTGCACCACTTTGTAACTTTACATTGCTTGCATTTGACACTTTTTCCATCAAGTGAAAACTATACACCATGGGAAAATGACTTTGAGATAATAAAAAATAAGAGAGGTTATTGTAGAGGGGCCTAACACAATCCTGTAGGATCAGACAAATAGTTCATAAGCATCATGGTTTCTAAGTAATATCCCATCAAATATTGATGCCCTTTTGCACTTTGGACCCTTAAGGGATCGAGCTGGTTGAACGTAGCTCGGAGCGGTTAAGTGTGTTTGGGTGTAAAAGAGGGCCATGCCTAGCATAAATCTACCCATATAGACATGTTGGAATAGTCTATTTGGTCACATGAGTTGTAGAATGAAAGTTGTACCAGTTTGCATCTTTACACTGCTTGCATTTGACACTTTTTCCATCAAGTGAAAAATGGACACCATGGGAAAAAGACTCTAAGATAACGAAAACCAAGAGAGGTTATTGTAGAGGGGCCCAAATCAATCCCATAGGCTCATATAGAGAGTTATTAAGCATCATGATTTTTGAGTAATAGCTCATCAAAGCTTACTACCCTTTTGCCCTTTGGACCTTTAAAGGATCGAGCTGGTTGAATGTAGCTCAAAGCGATTCAACATGTTTGGGTGAAAAAGAAGACCATGCCTATCATAAAAAAAATCCATCCAAATGCATTGGAATAGTATGTTTGGTCACACGAGTTGTAGAACGAAAGTTGCACCACTTTGCATCTTTATATTACTTGCATTTGACACTTTTTTATCAAGCGAAAACTAAACACTAAGAGAAAACGACTCTAAGATAACAAAAAATGAGAGAGGTTATTATAGAGGGGCCAAACATTATCCATTACACTTGGAGAGTTTGTAAACATCATAGTTTTCGAGTAATAGTTTGTCAAAGATTGTTGTCATTTTTCACTTTGGACCCTTAAGGGATCAAGCCAGTTGAATGTAGCTCAGAGTGATTTAGCATGTTTGGGTAGAAAAGAGGACCATTTCTAGTTTAAAAGTATCTATATTGATGTGTTGGAACAATTCGTTTGGTCACACGAGCTACAAAACAAAATTTGCACCACTTTGCAACTTTACACAACTTGAATTTGACACTTTTTCCATCAAGTGAAAATTGGACACCACAAGAAGATGGCTCTAAGATAGAAAAAACTGAGAGAGATTATTGTAGAGGGGCACAACATGATCCTATAGGCTTAGATGAAGAGTTTGTAAGCATTATGATTTTTGAGTAATATCCCATCAAAATTTGTTGCCTTTTTGCACTTTGGACCCTTAAGGGATCAATCCAGTTGAACGTAGCTCAAAGTGATTTGACGTGTTTGGGTGCAAAAAAGGACCATGCCTAAAAAAAATGTACCTGTTTGGATGCATTGGAATAGTCTATTTGGTCACACAAATTGCAAAAAAAAATTTGCACCACTTTGCAACTTTACACTACTTGCAATTAACACTTTTTCCATCAAGTCAAAACTAGACACTGTGAAAAAATGATTCTGAGATAACAAAAACTAAGAGAGGTTATTTTAGAGGTTCCTTACATGATCCTAATGGAATTCCCATAACTAGCATGGTATCTGGGTAACATGTTGTCAAAGATTGATGCCCTTTTGCAATTTAGATTGTTAAGGGATTATGTTGCATGAATTACAAATATTTCAGGGCAGCAATAAATTTTAAAACTTGAGTAAATATCATTACAAATGTTTATTTGAATAGACTGTATGCTATATTTATATTCATATATAATCATTAGGTTGATTTTTTTTAATAAATGATTTTTTTTATAATAAGTTAGTCAATTGGTGCTAGTTATAATAGGGAGAGAATAAAAGAAGAAAAATAATGATTAGTAACCATCAATGGTTATTACACTCACTATATTAATAATATGATGTTTACTATAAAATGAGATTTATTTGGCAATCCTATTTTTTTTTTTGTGCTACAATTGTCTAATATGCTTCATACATCATTCTAAAACATAAGTGCTTGTACTTGTAGGAACAATGCCTTAGGTACTCTATTCTCATATATCTTTTACAATGTCACTCATACATTTGAGATTCTATTATAATGTCTACATCATAGGTGCTTATGATGAGGTTAACTTCAAATGAATAACTTGAAATTCTCTCACTATGCTTCACGTGCTCTTTTATAATAGATCCAAATCAAAATTAAGATTTGTCAAGATCATCAAAATAGGAATGTTGTATTGCTTTCTTGGCTGAGATTCTCTTGGATGTTTCATAAATTAGCATTTTATGCAAGGAGACACCAATCAATTTTTAGTAGTTTACTTACAAATAGGTAAAGTAAAAGAAGAAAAAGAAAGAGCATCCAAAATGGAAATGAAATGAAAATAGATGGAAGACACTTATAGACAACAAATCCACACTATTTGGTTCCAACTCAGGAACATCAAGGCATAAATCTTGATGATTCCATTGAGGATAGGCATGCTAGTCTCTCAACTTAGCCACTCCTGGCCATACATCTTCATTGGGAGTTCCAAGATACCTATTGCACACAAAATCCTCTCATGAATAGAACATAACCAAAATATTACTTTCCAACCTTTTGGAAACTTGTAACCTATTATAAAAACAACATAATTTAATCTTCCACTTAGTTTACTTATCTATTGAGAATATTCTACATCAATTTGTTTACATATTTTTGAGAAAAAATAAAATTCCATTGAACTATGTATCCTTTGCCACAGTTCTGAACATAAAGTGTTCTACATTTGCAAGTTCGATAACTTCATCAATCACCTACATACATGATATACACATTAGATGATAGCCTTTGCATCATAACATTTCTATCATACAAATTAATGTGCATACAAGTATAAATTAATAAGAACCAATGTGCATACTTACAAATTAATCCAACACCATCTGAATCTACTCTACTCTTTATTGTGTCAAGTATTTCCTCATGGTCAAACTCATGGATATTCCACAAGGTCTTGTTCAAAGGTCTACCCCCATATTTGGTCAAATGAGCATTAGATGCCACAACAAGGCTCAAGTAATGAAGAATCTTCTGATGCATGTCAAAGTCCTCAAACAACCAATATGTGACACTCTTATGTGGGTACCTTCTAAGCCATCTTCTAGTAACAACAACTGAGCCTGTAGGGTATTCGATGTTTTCTCCATCTATAACTGAGGCCTCTAATTTCTTTTTGGCCTCAACACAATGACACAAGTAATAGTTTCTTCCCTCACTGTTGTCTTCATCTACAATAACTGCATAAAAATTCCTTGCATTGATATGTGCAACAAATCTCTTGAAATTAGTCAACATTATAGATACACTACAAAGTAAGATAATAATAAGAATTTCAAAAACTAAGTAGATATATTATCTAGTTGAACTAGATCTAATATTTTGTCAAAGTTGACCGATGAATCTATCTATGCTAGTTCCAATTCCATCAGAGGGTGCTATGTGTGAAGTGAGCTAAGATTAAAGACCATTTCTCAATCCACTCCTTTGACTCACAATCATCCTAGGTTTGCATTGATACTCCATGAACCTACATTTGAGCTAAGGAAAGAGTATATCTCACTTGATCATGTCAGTGTACAAGAATCCTCATATGGTGCAATGTTAATATCATCTATCAACTTCACATTGTATTCATACTTTAACTCTTCTCGTGCTAATGCTCTTTTCACACATGCTCATGCACCATCATGCTCTCCCTTTCCATGGCTAGTCTCACAAAAGTTCCACATATGCTAAACACCTGTAATGACATTCATCTTGCACAACCAATAGAACATGCATGAGTTCTTGAACTTTGTTGGATAGTTATTCGACCATATTATATGCTGACCATATGCTATGCCCCTCTAAGCCAAATCATTGTAGAACATCTAGAAGCAACCTTGCATGAACTCTGGAGAATGTGTGCGATCATCACTAATATAAAAGTGATACTCCCTCAATACCTTCCTTTAGTCCTTTGTACTATCAAATGCATGAATGAATGCTTTGTGCACAAAAATTGAAACCTATGTGGAGTTGTAATATTGTGACTACACCTCACATTGTGGCTAAAGAGTGTAGTTCTCTGCAAAGTTGACCACTGAAACTATGTTTCCAACTGGAAAGGTTTCCTTGCATAGCTTGAATTGTGTGTCCAACCATCGAGTTCTAAGGGTATGCCTTGCATAATCATACACTATATTATCATGAAACATAGACATAAACTAATATAATGGAATCCTTTGAATAACCAAATCACACATTTTTTCTTGATTACCATCTTTTGTAACATATTCCATTTTTTTATACTTCTTGAACTCTACTAGTTTATGTTCCACCTCATGTGTGTTTTCCATATGTTGAGATACTAACATATGTTGCAAGCCACCGCAATGCTAACACAAACCATCCATGCACAAATTCCTATAGAATATTTTTCCATCCTCTATTTCACATAAATTTTTTATAAGAACTCTCTTGAAGATGTTGGTGGGGCTTGTATGCCACAATCCTGCAAAACATAGTTAATATGCAAATCTAAACATATAGAACGATAAACATCATAATGGTTAGAGAATTCAATATGTAGTCTACAACAACAAGTAGTGCATGTGTGATTTCTCTTGAAAGAAAAAGGTTGAATCATTTCAAAATATCTTTGAAAATTTTGAATTTGAGGATAATCCTATTGAAATTTATGAAAAAATTGGGTTTGAGTTATATCCAAAAAATGTTTTGGATGTGGCTCAAAGTTCTGACTACTAATTCTCCTTCTTACCACATCTCTTTGATTCAAAGATGACCTTGTGTTATTCTTCCTATATTCTTCAATTAGTATTCTCAATGCTTCAACAATTTTTTTTATCTTTTTGTGGTAGTCTCCTCGAGAATGCCCATAATTCATTGAATTGGTGTCTTCAATTCTTTTCCACCTTTGAACAACTCTTGATAAAAAATTTTTATTAATTTTCATTTGTTCACTCATCTTTCTAATGAAATGAGCTCTCCTTGTTTTACTACTTATCAAAGTTGATGTAATGACATGTTGAGTGGCATTACTATCCTTTGAGAGTGAGGTCTTACCCACACTCTCGTAAGGATCCATCAGATTCTTCACAATAGTGTTTTTAGTTGAATCATTCGATGTTCTCAACCCAAGAATCTTCATGATGTTTCTATACTTTATACACCACATCATTTAACAAATAGTTGACATCTTGTAGTCTCATTTAGCCTTTCAAAGAACAATTTCCAAATCTTATCAGCATATCTTCTACAAGTGTGTGCTAGAATATTACCTTCCATGTGTTGCAAAATATCCTCACCAATATTAATCAAATACTTTGGCTTTAGATGTAAAATTCTAGGTGGTGTTCTCCTAGGTACACACTCCTTAACATTAGTAATTTCATCAATATTTAAGAGGTGGGATAGATTGCATACCTTTGATCAAGGGTGGTATAGATGACATACCATGAGGTTGACATGGGGATGATGGCGTACCTTCTTCGTCAAATCCAAGTGATGATATTCTCTCAACTTGAGATGTGGTGGATGGTGTCCCTTCATATTCACTTGTGGTAGATTGTGTCCTTCCATATTTAGTTGTGGTAGATGGTGTCCCTCCATATTCACTTGCAGTAGATGGCGTCCCTCCATATTCACTTGTGCTTAATGGTGTCCCTTTGTATTCACTTGCGGTAGAGGGTGTGTCTCCAAATATGGTATTTGAATCTATTTTAGCATGATGCTTTCACATTCATGCCATTTTTTATTCCAATTCATTTTCTCTTTTTGTTGGTTGAGGTTCCTCTTCAATTGGCTTGTTTTCATCAATCGTATCCAATTTCTTCTTCTCACGATATGTCCTCATCTATTCTCTATGTTTTTCTTTATTGGTTTCATACTCTTCGAATGTTGGTTTATTCCTTGTTCATTTCCTCGGCATGGTGGATAATTTTACTTATAGAATGTTAATGAAATAAATATTATTTCCTATAAAATGAATCCATACAAATAAATGAAATATATTTCATTCAAGGCTTCATACAAAATACTTACAATCATCCTATAGAAGAGTATTTCTAGCATAGAAAAAGGTCACATGAATTTTTTTGATGGAATGCCTTAAACAAATGTGGTAATGTGGCATTCCATGATTGCAAGATACACTCAAAATGGAATCATGGGAAAGTCATGTGAATTTTTTGACAATAATGTTTTCATAGACATGTATGCAAAATGTGGTAGCTTTGACAAGCTAGTGAGGTCACTAGCTTGCCAATTCAGTAGGGTTGACAAGGTAGGGGCAGCTTATGCCTCGTAGAAATGGCATCACTATGATACCCCATTTCTATGAGGTATACACTACCCCTACCTTGCCTCATGGTGATGTACATCACCATGAGACCCCATTTCTATAAGGCATATGCTTCCCCTACCTTGTCAAGTGAGACCCCATTTCTATGAGGCATACACTACCCCTACCTTGTCAACCCTACTGTATTGGAAAGCTAGTGACCTCACTAGCTTTCCAATGTAGTAGGGTTGACAAGGTAGGGGTAGTGTATGCCTCATAGAAATGGGGTCTCACGATGATGTACATCACCATGAAACCCCATTTATATAAGGCATACACTACCTACCTTGTCAACCCTACTAAATTGGAAAGCTAGCACATCACCATGAGACCCCATTTCTATGAGGCATACATTGCCCCTACCTTTCCAACCATACTGAATTGGAAAGCTAGTGACCTCGTGAGCTCACTAGCTTGCCAATTTGATACAGTTGACAAGGTAGGGGTAGTGTATGCCTCATAGAAATGGGGTCTCACAGTAATGGTTGACAAGGTAGGGGAAACGTATGTCTCCTAGAAATGGGGTCTCATGATGATGTACATCACCATGAGACCCCATTTCTATTAGGGATATGCTACCCCTACCTTGTCAACCCTACCAAATTGGAAAGCTAGTGAGCTCACTAGCCTATCAATGCTACCACATTTTGCATGCATTTCTATGAAAACATTATTGTCAAAAAATTCAAATGACTTGTCCATGCTTCCATTTTGAACCTATCTTACAATCATGGTATGCCACATTACCTCATTTCTATGAGTCATACACTGCCCCTACTTTGTCAACCCTATTGCATTAGCAAGCTAGTGAGCTCACTAGCATGCTAATGTGGTAGGGTTGACAAGGTAGGGGTAGCATATGCCTCATAAAAATGTGGTCTCATGATGTAGGGGTAGTGTATGCCTCATAGAAATGGGGTTTCATGATGATGTACTCTGCCTCATAGAAATGGGGTTTCATGATGATGTACATCATTGTGAAGCCCCATTTCTATGAGACATACGCTACCCCTACCTTGTCAACCCTACCACATTGGCAAGCTAGTGAGCTCACTAGCTTGTCAATGCTACCACATTTTACATACATTTCTTTGAAAACATTATTGCTAAAAAAATCAAATTCCTTATCCACGCTTCCATTTTGAGCCTATCTTTCAATCATGGCATGCCACATTAACCCATTTCTATTAGGCATATGTTTCCCCTACCTTGTCAACCCTACCACATTAGCAAGCTAGTGACCTCACTAGGTTGCCAATGTAGTAGGATTGACAAGGTAGGGGCAGTGTGAGAAAATGCCTCATAGAAATGGGGACTTATAGTGATGTAAATCATTGTGAGACCCAATTTCTCTAAGGCATTTTCTCATGTCGCCCCTACCTTTTCAACCCTACCGCATTGTCTTGTAGCATGCCATGATTGCAATATAGGCTACATGTTTCCCCATGTTGCTAACTTAGCCCTGAATAAAGAGTCTTGAAACAATGGAGAGAAGGGTTAAAATCCCTTGTAGGTAGACTAATCAAGGAAATATTTAAAATATTTCACAACATAAGTGATGAGGTAAGTTTAGAAATAGAGATGGAAACTAGAATAGATTTAAAGATCTATCAATGTGGGAGAAGTATATTCCAATTTTGTAGAGACATGTATGGAAAATTTGGTGGCATAGACAATGCAATCAGCTGGTTGATAAAATGCACATCACTATCAAACCCCATTTCTTTGAGGCATTTCTTGAAACAACTGATTGCCTTGTCTATGTTGTTTGATAAAATTCTTTGGTAAAAATGTATGGAAAATTTTGTAGCATAGACAAGGCAATCAACTACTTGGTATAATTGTTTGCAAAAATACCTCAATGAGATATTTCCTTGTGGACTAGAATGATTGCAGGATATGCACAAAAAATATGTATTTAAAAGGCTTTAGAAAATTTCAAGCTTATGTAAATTATAGGTGTAAAACCAAATTCAATTGCATTTTCCAACATCCCCCATACCTATACCAAAATGAAAGCTTTGGAGAGTGGTATGCAGATCCATAGTAAAGGATTGAGAAATGATGTACTATTTTAATTCCTTATAAGTTTTGTCATATATATGTGTATACAAAACATGGAAGCATACACAAGGTAAGTCAATTGTTTAACAAAATGCCTCAGAGATGTGGTTTAAAAATGTAACTGGCAAGTGTAAAGAATTGTGTAATTTAAAATGTGCATTGACAAGCTAAGGTTATAATGATAAACAAATAATGATAAAGATGGAATATACAAAATAATAAAAATCAAAGCAAGCAAAAATAGAGTGAAAGAAAATGTGTAAATACTTCACTTACCTAAAAAACTAAAGTTTCAAATGGAGGATTTCTGCCCAATTGTGTAGCCTTTGCTTCTTCTTTCTTGAAACTCCTCAATAATTTGGCTTTTTCAAAAGCTTGTTCCCCTCAAAAATTCAATTGTATATCACTCTTGAATGGAATTTAGACTTGAATTGATATTATATGCCTTTCAACATGAAAAATCTACTATTTCAAGCAAAGGTAGTGGAAAGATCATGAAAAAGGTGGTGGAATGTGAAAAACATGCATGCACACTTCGCAAAATCATCAAAAATCTTTTTTTGTTGAAACACATGTAGAACCAAGAGAATATGTAGAATTTTGGCCTTGAGATCTCAAGTATATTGGTTTGTTTACCATTTTTAGAGCAATACAAAATGTGCTCATGTTATAACATGAGCATATTATGTCTTGTTAAAATAACGGCCATATCTCTACTACTTTAAAACGTGCTTGTGTTATGAGAAAGTTAATTTTATATAGGTTTATTTTCTCTCTCTTTCTCTCTATCCTCTACCCTCTACCCTTAAACCATCTACCCTCTATCTCTCTCCCACTCCCTCCTCTCTCTTAAGTCTCTCCCTCCTACCACCTCTCCCTCTCTCAAGTCTATCTGTCTCACTCACTCATTCCTTCTATCTCTCTCCCCTCTACTATTAACCCTTAAACCCTTTACCCTCTATCTCTCTCCCACTCCTTCCCCCCCCCTCTCTC
>VDFB02270651.1:629690190-629748201 GCA_007258455.2 Sequoia sempervirens
CCCTCTACCCTATACATTGGATCCTCAACCCTCATATATCTCTTCCCTCCATCCTCTTCTCTCCTTCTCTCTATCTCACTTATCCCTCCATCTCTCCCTCCATCCCTCCCTCCCTCTCTACCCTAATCCCTCAACCGTATACCCTTGTCCCTTAAACCCTAAACCCTTAAACCATCTATCCTCTACTCTTAACCCTATTCCCTCAACCCTTAAACCCTTAAACCCAAGTAAACTCTCTACCCTAATCCATCAACCCTCAACTCTTAATCCCTCTACTCTTAAACCCTCAACCCTTTACCCTCTACCCTCTACCCTCAACCCTTGACCCTTAAATCCTAATCCCTCAACCCCTATACCCTCTATCCTATACAATAGACCTCAACCCTAATCCCTCAACCCTATACCATCAACCCTCTACCATAAACCCTAAACCCTCAACCCTTAAACCTTAAACCTTAAACACTTAAACCTTCTATCCTATACCCTATACATTATACCCTCAACCATTAATTCTCAACCCTCAACCCTTAATCCCTCAACCCTCAAACCCTATACCCTCTACCATATACATTGGACCCTCAATCCTAATCCTTCAATCATGTATCCTCAAACCTATACCCTAAACCCTAAACCCTCTACCCTATACATTGGATCCTCAACCCTCATATATCTTTGTCCCTCCCTCATTTTATCTCATCTCTATATCATTTATCCCTCCATATCTCCCTCCCTCCATCCCTCCCTCTCTACGCAAATCCCTCAATCATATACCCTCAACCCTTAAATCCTTGAACACTCAACCTTAAACCCTAAACCCTCAACTCTCAACCCTTAAACCCTCTACCCTCTATCCTCAACCTTAATCCATCAACCCTAATCCCTCAACCCTTAAACCTTTAAACCCAAGTAAAATCTCTACCCTAATCCCTCAACCATCAACCCTTAATCCCTCAACCCTCAACCCTCAACCCTTAAACCTTAATCACTTAACCCATATACCCTCAACCCTAATCCCCTAACCCTATACCCTCAATCCTCTACTATAAAACTTAAGCCCTCAACCCTCAACCCTTAAACAATCAACCCTATACCTTATACATTAAATCCTCAACCCTCAATTCTCAACCCTCAACCCTTAATCCCTCAATCCTCAACCCTCAAACCCTAAACTCTCAACCCCGATACCCTCTACCCTATACATTGGACCCTCAACCCCAATACTTCAACCATATGTACCCTCAACCCTAATCCCTCAACCCTATAACATCAACCAAATACCCTAAACCATCAACCCTATAGGTACTTAAACCTATACCCTCAATTATCAACCCTCTGCTCTATACATTGGATGCTCAATCCTCATATAGCTTTGTCCCTCCCACTTATTCTCTCCTTCTCTCTATCTCAATTCTCCCTCCATCTCTCCATTCATCCATCCCTCCCTCTCTACCCTAATCCCTCAACCCTAAACCCTAAACTCTTAAACCCTTAATCACTCAAGCCTAGACCCTAAACCCTAAACCCTCAAACCTCAACCCTTAAACCCTAAACCCTTAAACCCTCTACCATCTACCCTCTACCCTCAACCCTTAATCCCTCAACCCTTAAACCCTCATCCATCTACCTCAACCCTTAACCCTTAACCATTAAACCCTAATCCCTCAATCCCTATACACTCTACCCTATACATTTGACCCTCATTTGACCCTCATCCCTAATCCCTCAACCCTATACCCTCAATCCTCTACCCTCAAACCTTAAACCCTCAATCCTCAACCCTTAAACCCTCTACCCCCTACCCTCTACCCTCTACCCTATACATTAAACCCTCAACCCTTAATCCCTCAACCCTCAACCCCTATACCCTCTACCCTTTACATTGGACCCTCAACCTAATCCTTCAACCATATACCCTCAAACCTATACCCTAAACCCTCAACCCTTAACCCTCAACCCTTAACTTTTCTACCCTCTACCATTAACCCAATACCCTCTACCCTTAACCCAATACCCTAAACCATCAACCCTATAGGTCCTCTACCCTATTCCCTCAACCATATACCCTCAACCCCTATCCCTTTCTATCTATCTATACATCTCACCTCTTTCTCCCTCCCTCTCTCTCTCTCTCTTAGGTCTCTCCCTCCCTCTCTCCCTCCCACCCTACCTAGACAACTCTCTCTCTCTTAAAATTCTCCCTCCCTCTAAAGACATACATAAATACATACATAATTACATGCATACAAGCATAATACACATGTACATACAAGCATACATGTACATATGTAGATACAATCTTACATGCATATAGGAATACATACATACATACATGCATTGATACATACATACAAGCATGCATAGATACATACATACATACATGACATACACACATACATGCACATACAAACATATAGATATATAAAAATACATTCAATAGAGTAGAATTTAACATAAAGAAAGACATAACACAAGCACATTATACCATGCTGGTGTTTTATCCCACTAGACATGTCCCACACAAATACAAAAAACTATGTCAAAACTAAGATATAATACAAACATGTTATAATGTGCTCGCATTATAATGTGTGTGTTATATCTTGCTTTTTGGGAATCCCCATGCCTTAGGCTTGGTATTTTCCTTGGAATACAAACCCAAAGGTTTGGAGGGCCTGCCCAATGACGAGAGATGTGTTTTTTGCAAATTCTACAATATTTCACATAATCAAGTTTGTGCTCACCATCAAATTGCACATGTTTCAATGCCAAACAAATCAAACACCTGGGTAATGTTAGGCTCTCTCTTAGCTATCCAATGATGTAATTTTTTATACTTTTTGACAATGTTAAGCCTTTCATCTATAGTTTCTTTTGTTTGTATGTCTCTTTTTTGGCAAAAAGCAATGTTTGGTGTTTCTTTCGTTATAGATTAACCGTTCATCGAAATTTTAAAAAAGTTACATTTTTTGAACCTAGACTCCATTCTACAAATTTATAATAATAATAATAATAATTTCAATTAGTTTCCAAAATTTGTAGGGGTAGTATGGCCAAATTATGTTTTTCAGGAAGTGTCCGCTTTGAAAATTGGTAAAAAACCAAATATTCATTAAAAAATTATCAAAAAAATCATGCATCGACTACATAGTATTATCTAATTTCTCATCAAAGCAATTTTAAAAACACTCAAAAAAATTTCACTGTGCTAGGTATGCACAAAAGTTGCTATGTTATATTTTTCTGACAAAAAAAACACCAATTTTTGTGCATCCCTCTTTTGTATCCCTTAATCTCAACCATTTTCAAAATAAATTAGTAGTTTAAAAAGTAGGCTCAGAGCACTATGATCCTTGTTTTTGTTGCATCTCAAAATTTTGAGTGTAACTATCTGCAATTTCATGTCCAAGGTTAGTATTTATTGATTTAAAAAAAAAGTGCCCCCTCATCTTTTTGCACTTACCTTGAGGTAGGAATACATATTCAGATGACAATGGTAAGCAAGAATAGAATCTAGAATCTCACACACCACAATAGACCATGACATCTGCATTTGTTTGTGATTGATAAATGTCATTTTATATTGTGTGAAATCATATAATTTGGTGAATAAGTAATATGGTGAAAGAAACAAACTCAGTGCATCCTTGAATTTATCTATCTTAAGTTCGATGATAAATGATATTGGAAATGCATTCTTCATACATAATTTTCATATGGAAAAAGAATGTATTAGTTTTTCATTTTGACAAATTTGAAAATAGGTTTTTGAATAAGGAAATGGAAAATAAATAATAGGAATGTTTGTGAACTCTTGCATATAAATAAAATATGACCATAAATCAATATATATATATATATATATACATATATATGTGGGTGAAAGCCATATGTGTGTGTGTGTGTGTGCCTGCATATAAAATATATTACATGGGAATTAATAAGGAATTCATAACCTCCAATAATGAAGGTGATAAGGGTCGGACCCTCTATGTTGGGAAGTAATAGTAAATACATAGAAAAGAGAGAGAGTGGGTGGCCAAGTAATGAAAAATGGAGATATAGAATTAAGACCACTATCTCTGAAATTAGCAAGAGATATTTGTTGTGAAAAAGAGGAATCAGGACAATCTAGCAAAAACAAGGGAAATCAAGGAAAAATCTTGAAATAAGGAAGAGAACAACAAGTTTGAGAAGTTGTAGCTATTATGAATGAAGGAAAAATCACCCAAAAAATGCACCAGCTGAGGTAATTCGAACCTAGTTTCAAATTGTTTCCTCTTTGAATTGAATAAGTTTCATATCTATGTGATATGTTGGAAATATCCCGTAACTTCATGTGTTGTGTCATACATTTTTGTGGCTTTTGGTTATCACATTTTTCCCCTATTGATCAACCATATTGATCTATGATAGTTTCATTTGGGGCTAAGCCTCCAAGAAAGCTTTGTTCTTTTTGATATACCTTGTATAGGAATTGGGTTACACACCCATGACAGGGATTTCCATTCACATTTTATTCATTCCTTCATGGTCATGGCCATTCGGCCTAAATAATGTAATTATGTTTCATTGATTTTGGCTTATATTATTACTAGCACTCTGTGAGCGTCTAGCCAAGCAATTTATATCACTTGATATCTCATCTTTTAATGAGTGACATGCAACATCTTGTACCCACCAATTTTTGTGATAAAAGGTGGCAACTCATACCCTACTAAATTCATGGGTTGAGCGATGTTCATATCGTTCCTTATATCTTATAATCTTCACCATACTCTATAAGAGGTTGGTAAATATGAACGATGTTATCATTCCATGGTAATCCTCAATTGAATGATACTATGTTCCATGCATGATAGTAATATTAATGTCACTCTGTGTTACCAGTGCTTGGCCATCTCAGACCATGGACATTGATAAAAATTTGAATGCTTGTGCATGTGTATATATATATGCAAATATACACACTTGATCATTATCGATTTTTCTAGTGTTTATTATTTGAGTTTCAAGTATCGATTATACTCTATTTTCTTCAATATGCATTTAAAGAGTGTTTCACTGTATTGTGGATCAAACCATAGCTCTATAGATATTGGGCTAAATGAAAGACCTTAAGGTATCTGATATCATGTTATCATTTCCATGATAACATGCGTATAGATACCCTCAAATGGATTGGAATTTCAATGAAAAAGAGTATCTTTTATTTACAATTTTTTGATGTTCATTAAAATATTATGATGGTGAATTCTAAACTAATCAACACATGGACACATTGACCAGAAAAAGAACAAACATAGAACCTAAAGTTGTATTAGATTGAAGGGTACATTATTTTTTTGTTATATCACTTTTTGTATTGATTATTATGGATATTTTTAATCAACTATGTTTCATTTAATTTGTCCTTAGTCCTTATGAAAGACAAGTGACTGTGGAATAAAAGTTTCATTTATATCTTAGCTAGGATTAGATGTTAAAGATAAATTAAATAGAGCATTTGAATGAAGTGATGTTTTATTTTCTAAATATGAAAAACCTTTATGTAAGGATTATTTTCTTTAATTTTTTAAAAGGTATACACATATTTCAATTATGTTCATTTCTAGGCATATATGTGTACATGCATAAATGTCTCATTTATGCACGTGCACATACATGCGGTATACCTTTTGATTCATCTTGACTTACTTATTGATTAATATTATTAAACTTCATTTACAAATGGAATAAACTATAGAAATAGAACAATTTTTAATTGCAATACGATACTATATAGAAGATAGACATAGGATGAACAGATGAATGGTTATACCAAATTTGAATGAATAATGGTTGATAATATTGAAATGAAATGATACAAGAATTAAATGGTAGACTATAGCACACTAGATATACTACTACTAGATGGTCTAAAAGGGAGGATACCTCTTTGATATGATAAGATTTTCTTCTCGGAATAGGTGCCAGAGAGTATAGATTTTCTTTTCCAAATCTAACCTGAGTTGCACTTTATGTAGCATGAGCTTGGCCAAGATTTGCAATAATTTTTTTTATGGAAATGAATTTTATTATTTATCCTCTGTTTGTTGTAATTTATTACTTACCTAATATGGAACTTGCATATTCTAGCTATAGATAGAAACACATAGATTCCACCTTGCAAACTGTGTCTCTTGCTAAGTGTTCCATGTAGGGTCATGTATTATTCGACTAACTAAATAATTCTGGGGAAGAATTGCTTCATGGTTAGGTGGAAATCACCTCAACCATGTTCTCATCCACTAGTGGAGGTGAGTTGTTATAAAGGAATCATATCAAAATTCTATTCATGTAAATGTATCATTAATGTAACTAATGAAATTGTTGTAATAGATGCAATTAATTTATATGATGTATTGAATTTGAGGCGTTGAGTGCCAAGTCAAATTTGTAAATTGACTATTAACATTTGGAAATGAAAATATATTTAGTTTATTTGTTTATTTATGAACATAAAATTTATAAATGGAAATAGCTATGGGATTTGTGTCATAAATTTTATATTCATAATGTCAATTTTTAATTTATTAGAGGAAAATCTAGTTGGGCATGTTACATATATGAGTGTATTTACGCATTATGTGGTTTGGAAAAATAAATAATTAATGTTATGAAATGATTTTGGTTGTGAAATATTTGATACAAATGAATGTATTTTTTTCATCTAACTACCATTGCAAAGTGTAAGTTGGATGCATGAATTAAATCAAACCTCTTGAAGAGAGGGAAGTATTACTCAGGGAGAAGAATTTGGTCTAGTAACCTTTAATAAAGACCTAAATGAAAGGAAGTCAAGTGAGTGGAAACAACTTCCTACACTAATCAACTATAAAAGAAACAAAAAATATAGATTTTGATAATGAATGAACATTCACAAGACCAAAAAAATTTGAATGAACATAGTCCAAAAGCCTAGAAGACTTGTGAGCACTAGAATAAAAAGAGACACAGTGTTGTTTTCCATATACACAATGTTTACAAAAGTAAACCTTGAGATTACTATCATCAAGGCCTTCAACAAGGATCTTATTTTTTAGGGTTCTAAGACCCTTCTCACCAATGTGACCAAGTCATTGGTGCCATAACATTGTCTCATCTATAGGAAGATTCATTTCCATGGAATGAGCACCCTTAGGTACCCAAAATGCATGAGCATTAGATGTAGCTGCAACATACTTCTCTGCAGGATCTAATGGTGAGGATGAAGAATTCTAAGGTCTCTTCTTTAGTACATCAAAAGAACTATGGAACTATATAGTGCATGCATCAAGCTAAAACAGAGTGCCAATACGAAATCCCTTAGGTAACACCACGAATCCTCATTTCATCTTACATCCTCCACCAGAGAAAACAACTTGCACTCCCGAATCATTCAGTTACTTATAAAAAGCAGGTTGCATGCCAAACCCAAGATATGCAAGACACCATCAATCCCCTTCACTTTTCCATCAGGAAATCTGATTTTGACTCTTCCATGACCAAGAATCTTTAGGTGAGTCATCACCTAGGTACACCTTTGCACCAGCGTACTTCTCATACTTCGAGAACCAACCTCTATGAGAGGTCATGTGAAATGATGCACATGAATCTATCAACCACACATCTTCTAGTGCATGGGATACCAAGGCTACAAAAAATGCTTCTGCTTCATCTTAGGATGATTTTTTAGATTCAAAATTATAGAAAGATTTGTTTTTATTCTTCTTCTCCTTCTTGCAATCTTTTTGAATGTGGCCGACTTTGCCACAGTTCCAAAAATTTTCCTTGGGATTCTTACTAGGAGACTTAGATCTCCCTAGAGACTTTGACATGGATTTCTTGTCTTTATTTTTTCCTCTCTTCTTTGGTCTACCAAAAATAAGAAGGGCCTCCTTGTCCATCTTAGAATAATTCCTTTGCATCTCTTCAAATAATAATGAGGTAACCACCTCATCCATCTTGAGGGTGGAAGCAGTGATTCCAATAGCCATCACCAAGTGATCCCAGGAGTCTAGAAATGAACACAAGAGGAAAATACAATGGTCTTGTTCATCAATCTTGTCTCCAACATAACCCAATTGAGCAATCAACATGTTGAATGCATTTAGATGGTCTTCCATAGATCCTCCATCTTCTATTTTCAGAGAATTCATCTTCTTTCTCAAGAAAAGCTTATTTACCAGGGATTTATCCTAATAGAAATCACCAAGCTTCTTCCATAGAGAAGCAGAATTTTTCTCTTCATGAAAATTTAGGAGGAAAAAATCAACCAAATAGAGTCTATTTATACCCTTAGCTTTTTGATCCATGAGATCCCAATATTCTTGTTTCATGCTTGTTGATTTAGTTCTAGAAATAGCAACCCATAGATCACAATCTACAAGCATGTCTTCCATTTTCAGCTTCCAATGTTCAAAATTACCATCGTTAAATTTATCCATCTCAATACTCCTATATGTGCATGTCATCTCTTTCCTCTACCAAGGTGATGAAATACACTTTTGCAAAAATATCATTGAAGCAAAGATCAAATCAAGAAACCCTTCTAAACCAACAAAGGAATCAAGGATAGCTAGGCTCACATACCAACTAAAAGGAAGCTAGGTGAGTAGAAATAGCTTCCAACACTAATCTAAGTTGGGGAGAGTTACAAAATTTTCTTTTAACACCTTATACAGTTATAATGAGAGAAACACATAGAGAAGATAATGAAACAACAAGTACACAAATACAATAGACACCAAATATACATGGGGAAAACCCTTTTGGATAAAAAACCCAACCCTCCAAAAGAAAAATACTATTATATTACTTCAAATAATAATTACAATGTAGCCCCAAGTAAAAATATTTCTTCAACAAGTTTTTCATCACAAACACCTATCTTGGAGTGAATCTGGCAACACTTCATTACCTACAACAAAACTATGCATTCCATAATGCAAGGAACTCAATATATAGAAATATGCAAGCTTGGAGAAGCATCTAGAAGGAGAGAGGCATCCAAATCCACATGTCATAATATCCCATGCCATAAACATGTATTTGGACACATGTACAACATTCCCTTACACCCCTTACAAGTGTCATTACATGCAATATTCTTTCTCCAAGCTTGGGATCCTAGAATATGCTAAAAATAGGCTATAAAAGATGACTTACAACTATCATAGAATTTTTCATAGCATCTATCATAGAATCTTCCATACTTACAACACTTACAACTATAAGAGAATCTATCATAAATGACTTGAAATACTCGATTCTCTTACACCTTACCATAACGAATCTTGGGTGCCAACTTCCTAGATGCATAAAGATGTCATATGAAACATCATAGATTCCAAAGTGGGACACCTATTTCCACTTGGGATGATCATGTGTTGAATCTAGTCACTTCCAACGGGGATGCCACCCAGCCAGTGGGTCCCAATTTATGACATGACACCATAGGCAATTAAATAATACAAATAAATACAATAATACATTGATTAAATCAATATTGTGACTCTAAGGTTGAGATACCTTAATCCCAACACTAAAATGAGGTTTCACACACATACATATCTATTTTTGGTCAAGTCAAGATAATAGCTTGGAGAATAGTAAGTTACCTTTAGTATTGCTTGCAATTTGTGTTTTACACTTTTTTCTAGGAGTTTAAGTTTTGAGTGTCTTCATAATATTTAAGTTTTTCTTTATGTTTTTTAATTTAATTAATGGGATATATACATAAAATTTATGTATATGTGTGTGTGTGTGTGTGTGTGTGTGTGTGTGTGCGTGTGAACAATAAACTCATACACATGAGTAAATGTGTGCATGAGTATACATAAATAGACACATCTACATATGTTCATGAATAGACTACCCATATACATGGGAATATTGATCAGGCAAGGTCACACACACACACACACACACATATATATATATATGTTCATTTCGTATATATATGTTGATCGATATGACTATGAATATATGTGTTTAAATATCAATGTAAGGTATATATGTAAAGTATATGAATGTATACATATATATATTAATATGTATGCATGTATTGGTGAAAATAATACAACCATACATGTATATTAATATATAATTAAACACATATGTATATACACACACATGCAACAATATGTGAATGTATATTTGTATATTGAATAATGTATTATACAAACCTTAGAATTGATATATGTATGTATATATATATATATATATATATATATATATTATATAATCATTATATATTAATGATAATGTTTTCCATAGTGCTAAATTATTTAAATCAGCGCATAGCATATAAAATATAGCTTATGCTATGTAATGCACACAACATATTATCAAAGGGAATAGTTCTTAGTAAGTAGCGCATACATTTATATTAAGCAATGTTTAAAATATTTAAATCAGTGTATTGTGAATATGGATAGTGCCATATTATAGAGCTAAGTATCAAATGCAAATTAATGTGAAAATATATCTACCAAGACTTTGTCAAAAGAAAACAATAGTAAAAGCTAATGTATAGAAGAAGTCAACCAAGTTAGAACATCAACAACGACCATGATAAATGGCACAAGTGGCACAATGTGGTGCCAAATTGAGAATTGGATGAACCAATTAGAAGTCTATTTTCTATATGAATTTTTAGAATGTGAAGCATTTGAAATATGTGTAAATAGTGTTGTGTGCAACTATCTATACAAGTGGACCTGTAGAAGACAAGTACGATGCTTTTCTTATTATCTTACTTTTTATTTATTTGAGAAGTGTGACTCATTCACCATGGCCATGTATGTGTTTACTGTGCATCAATTTTACCTACCACCTTTTCTTTACCTTGTTGAGTTGAACCATTTGAGTTGAGAAGTGTCATTTCTAATACCCTATTTCTAGCCTTTAGTTCTTATTTTTTGTGTATAAATAGATGAGCTATGTACCTCATTTGGGACACATATCTACATTCTATTTGTGATATTTTTGAGTTATTATTTTATTTTATGAGTTGAGGGAGTTTCAGAGTTGCAAGAGTAATTTAAGAGTGAGAATTAGTGAAGAGGGAGAAGCTTTATTTGGGGAATTGCATATCGATTTAAGGGAAGCTGAGAAAGGAATCTAGTTTTATTAATTGAGGCATTGCATAAACATTCATTATGATTTCTATTCTCTTATAATTTTTATGTTTGAAAAAACTATGTGACTTTGCTTGCCTTGTTTGGAAAATTAGTTCAATTGCTTCTTAGGGAAAATTTATTTTAGCCTTATGTGCAAGTGAAAGATTGCTTGATATACTTAGAGTAAGGAACTATTTTGCTTGAAGTGTTTGTACATATTCCATATTAAGGAATATGTGGTTATAGAGGGAACAAATACTATATTGGGGGAATAGCTTACATATCTAATGGTTAACCAAGTAAGACTTAGAGTTAATTTTATTTACTTCCAGAAGTGTCATAATTAACATAGAGGTTATAGGTTATTCCTATGGTTAAGGTTATTCCATGGTGTAAGGGTATAGCCTATGCATAGGCATGAATGGTCAATACAATTTTTGCTAGGAAGGTGGGTGAAGTTTTATGATGTCCACTCTAAATCTTGGGGGATGAATACTTTGGATAAAGTAGTGTAAGTTTCCACTATTTACACTATCATTCACTATGATCTAGGTTTACATACTAGGTAGAGGAATGTCATATGTGTAGTTTGTAGCTTTTGTGTGATAGATCTAGATATGTAGGACACAACAACATGCTTGAGAAAGGTTATTTTTTTATGAGGATATCAAACCATACTCTTCATCGAAGGGTAGTGCCATCTATAAGTTTGATAGATGTGTGAGGGACCACAGTTAGTCCAAGGTTGGAAAAAAAGTGCTTAAGTGATGCTTCTCCTCATCAATAGGTAACCAATAGTTGATGGAGGGCACCTAGACCATTCGTACATCCATTTCTAGTAACTCTATGGGGTCTTGTTTGTGTATTTTGTATCCATTACTATTGAAAGTTATTGAAAGCTATTGTATAGAACAATGGGCATGTTACATGTGGTATCAGAGCTACCAAGTTCAACTCTGGAACATATGTGCTCACTATGTTGATCCTTCCAACATTATGAGTCTAATGTTTGGAAAATTCTTGTGCCAGGATGGTGCATCTTAGGTTAATTGCAAGAAATTCAGTGATAACAATTTGCTGAAAATGAAGGTAATATTGTAGCTTAAAACTTGTAAAACTAAGAGACTATTGATTTAATTAATTTTTCTTTTTCACAGTTCTTTGTGTATGATTAATCTGTTTAGATCACTTTTACCAATTTTAGAACGAGACAAAAGATTGTAGAAGAATGAGTCAAGAAGATAGAAGTGACACAACATATATGTGGAGAAACCATTTCGGTAAAAAACTCCACTTGTATCAATAGTTCTTTTATTATTTAACCTTAGAACAAGATTACAATAATACTATATCAATCCTTGATTGATATGCTTCCTTTCCTTCAACAATCCTTCTTCACAACCTATTATAAACTCTCATGGAACTCTCATCCACTTGCTGCAATTAATAGACAATAATAAGTGCGTAAACTCAATAAGAGTTTTACAATACAAGAGCATAATTCTCCTCACAAAAATCTATGCCTATATTGGGCAAGTAGAGTTTCACAGTGTAATTTGAAATCAAACCAAAGTCTTCCTCAATTTAGGCACCCCAAATTGAACACTTAACTGAACTTTGGTCAAGAAAATATCTTGCAAACTCCACCTCAACGTTGGCACCCAAGAATGGCCCCACTTGACTGAGCCTTGTAAATATCTTCTCATGCAAAAGGTGTTAACTGAAAGATGCCAACTTGGGCGCCCAAGGTAGTCCCAAGTCAATCTTAGTTAATTGAAACATATCTCTCCACCAATTCATGCAAACATTATGCATGATTGATCATCACCACTTAACTAAAATTATCCACCTATTATCTATCATGCAAATGAAGTCGTTAGTCATGCAACTCAATTCAACTCAAGTCAACTAGGATTCAACTCAAAATAACTACATGCAACTAAAGATAATTGAATTGAATTGAATTGAATTGAACTAAAATGAACTAATATTGAACTAATACTGAACTGATAGTGCCACTCCAAAATATCAATCACTAATTTATAGGATCAAAACATGCATTACTAAAGTGTTATCAATCCTCCAAATAGTTAATTGAAGCAAGGTGGGTTCCACCTTCCATATGGGTTCCCCATGTGATCCTATCTTGTAGGAGCTATTCTTGGAGATCCCCACATGTTCCTATCATTTAGGAATAATCACAAATGTCAATTTACATGTTCATTTCATTTGAATTTAATCTCTTTCTAATCCTAGTGTTGGGAAACACTTTCCAAGGACTTACGAGTACATGAAATATGTTTAGGATTGCAATTAAATGTCATCCTATTCCTAACATTTTCCTACTTAACATTATACATTGTAATTATTCTAAACAAGGAATCATTTTTATAAATCAAGTACAGGACTCAAGGCCAATGACCTTCCTACACCAAGAGAACTTATCTGTAGGAACTGGTTTTGTATGATAATCTAGAACATTGATCAAAGTGTTAATTTTATCAATCAATACCTTCCCACTCTCAACCATTTCTTGCAGAAAGTGATACTGGAAATCAACATGCTTAGTACGAGCATGATACAGGGGATTTTTTTGCTAAACAAATAACATTCTAACTATCACATTCAAGTCTAATTTTCTTGCAATTAAAACCAATACTTTTCCCAATTCTCTATAACCAAACTACCTCTTTAGAGGCATGTGTAGCAGCCATGTACTTTGCTTCTGTGGTGGAAAAAGCAACCATGAGCTGCCTCTTACTCACCCAACTAACCGCAGCTCCAAACAAAGTAAACACAACCACTTTTTGACCTTCAACTGTCCAAGTCTCCTACCCAATCTGAATCAACAAAATCTTGTATGTCCAATGATTTGTGCATAATATCAATATCATTAGCACCATGATAAACCAAATAGTAATAATAAGTACCTCATAAATATCTAAACACCCTCTTAACATAAGTCCAATGTTCTTTACCAAGTTTAGACATAAACCTACTTAGAACTCCCACTGCTTGGGCTATATCTGGTCTATTGATGATGTTTTTTGCATAGCAACAACTTAGACAGAATATAAAATCCTATCTCTCTTGAAATGTGAATCTCTATCAGCAAGCCTCAAGAGATAACCCCAAGGTCTCTAATGCCAGGTCTTTACAATGCATAAACAACTTAGTGATAAATGTGAAAATGTTGGTAATCACAATGGGACCTTACTACAAGAAAAATACTGAATCTCAATTTAGCAGATCTAACAATGTAATGATACTTCAATCCTAAATTTAATCCAATGATCAAATAAATAGCAAAATATAATGATTTCAAAGAGATTTCTAAACTTAATATTAAACCTAAGACTAACAGTGCAAATGACCAACACTCAAAATTGACCAATCCCTCAAAACTAATTTTTACTTGACACAGATGGATCTGCAATCTTATAGAAATAGTGCAATCTTCTAAGGTGTTAATATTTTCAAATCATGAACATTCATTCAAACAAACCTATTACAATTGAACTAAGCACAATGAATATGAAGTCCAGGATAACTTTGCAAAGCAACTAACAATATGTTGGTTGCGAAAAGTATGGACCAAGGATTGCTACAACACTTCAAGTATCAAATCATAAACATAATTGAATTGAATCTAATCTAAATATTAACCTCCTCAAAGCAATTTTAAAGATAGAATAATGAGAACCATGCAAGACAAAAGAACACAAGTATGGCACCAAATCACAATGTCCTTACTTGCATCAAATTATCCACTGTAGCAACAATTCCAACTTTCTGTTACAATATTTGCTTGAGAGTAACTACTTGCTAACACTTTCTCTACTAATTTGCTCTAATTAGTTCTCTATTTGTCTATATCTAAAATTTCTTGACCCTTACAAATGAGGCAAAATTCCATATTTATAGAACCCCCCAAAACATGTCAGCCTAGATAAGATTTTACAATAATAAGGCACAACAAGTCAGCCAAGAGAAATTCAAAATGAAATAAAATATGCATTAAATGCATGAACTTCATCTAGGTCAGCCTGGGATCTCCAATGTAGCTTGGACCAAGGCATGGAAAAATAATAGGGAAGCACAAATCTCAATGTAGCTGGTCATTAACTGCCTTCCCCCTTGTCTTTATTCTAATCTAGCATTTCATGAACTTTCAAAAGCACCCTATCCAAGTTGGCCATTGGTGGCAAAGGAAAAACCTAAGTCGTCTCTCAATTGATGCAATTTCTTCCCTTGATTGTTTTACCAACTTATCCCAATCCACCTTACATGTTAGGTACTTGTCAATGATAGCAATGTATGTGGCCGCATCATCTAACTGATGCTCAGAAATGGAATCATCATCAATTGAGGCATAAACATCATGCCACCACTTCCTCAACTATTCCAAACTCAAGTATTTGGGACCAATCTTCCTTCTCCCTGTCATAATCTCAAAAAAGGCAATGGATCCATTATACACACTGGCTAAGGTATCATCAATCTGCCTCCTCTGTTTGTAAATCTTCTTCAACATCTTCTGCCTAATTTGCAATGCCTCAAACCATTCCAAAGGTTCAAAAACTCTGGAGGAAGGAAGGATTCTATCACTTACCAACTTATCCCTGGTGTATTCCATGATAGTTCTAGTTTTCTACAGCAGGAGGTCTATGTCCTCCTTATCTTGTGCCAACACTTCCTTCAACCAATCAATTGCCCTTATAGCATCCTTCCTAGTTAACATAATCTCCTTAATAGCCTCATTACCTTTGGTTTGCACCCCTTGCAGCCAATTCATTGTGGAAAGATTGGAAGCCTTCATATTTTCAAGCTCGGTAATGGTCTCTTGAGGTAAAGGATTTGTAGCAGAAACCGAAGGGTTAATGGATTACAGGGGCTTCATTAAATCCTCCCAGCATTTCCTAAGATTTTCATTTTTCTTCTTTAGCTCTTGCTTGGTCTTTATTTCCTTCCTTAGCCTGCCCAAAATAACCACACTAGAACCCTCATAATCTTCAATATCTTGCTCAACATATGTAGGCCCTAGATTGAAAGTCTGAACATTGTAATCCTTTCTAGCCACATCATCTCTATTTTTATTTAGGGTAGGGGTGGCAATGTGAAAAAATCTATTATGAGCTTCATCCTATTCAATCCTTGAAATCACCCTACCCTTCTTTTTACCTTTATATTTTCTAATTTTGGCTAGTAGCTCATCCCAATTCGGTGGACTATCTTCCACAACAACTTGTTTTCTCCTTATTTCCTTGTCCAACCAAATAGGGATAGTGGATTCCAACTTCACTTCACTTTGTTTCTCCTCTTGTTGATCCTTAGGTGACTCTTTACTCAAATTTTGTTTCTTAGGTATTTCATTTGTCTTACTTTCCTTTTCTTTTGCATGTTCTTCTTCATGTATAGGTGAGGGAACCTTCACTATTTCTTCTTCTGCTGGAGGTGATTTAGCCTTCTTGGTTCCAATAGGCGACTCCGCATATGCAACCAAGGGAGACTGCATTATCTTTTCAACTTCTGCTTCTGCACTATGAAGGTCACCTTCATGAAATTCTTCTCCTTCAGTATCCGGATGATCCTCAACATCTTTAGATTCTCCTGGTTTTCTTTGAGCTTCATGAGTGGAAGGAACATCATCATGCTGATCCTCATGAGAAACAAGCAGAGGGAGATCTACCTTAGGCACACTATCCTTAGGAGAAGGATTCCTAGACCTCCTTGTATACACCTTGGCCTTCTCCTCTAAACTTTCAACATTTATCACTAGAGGGGTAGCTTCTTCCTCTCCTACCTTCGAGCTTGCCTTCTCTGACAATTTTATGACTCTTCTCCTCTTAGGCACTGGAACATCAACCTCAGGATTCTACTCTTCAGTTTCCTTTTGCCCAGACTTCTTAGTCCTTGTCCTCTTCTTAGCCTTTGGTTTTCTCTGCTTTTTTGCTTCCTAGGCTTCTATTTCTTGAACACCTTTGATCTTGATTTTGAAAGGAGAATCCAACTTACCCTTGTCTTAGGATCTTGCTCAGTTGATTCCTTGGAAGTAGAGTGGGGATCTAGATCTCCCATTAGCTCATAGGTACATTTCACTCCCTCATTTTCTAATTCCCATAGCTTATGTTTTAACCAAATATTGGTAAATTTGATAACTGGATCCTTCAACTATTTTAATTATGTCTTTTCCTCATCCAACCAATCTATATCACCAATTGGTATGTATTTTATTGCCTCATAAGCATGACCCTGGATCAAGTTTCCATTATCATCAAGCTGGTCCGAGACTACCCTCACATTGTATAGTCAGACTGATTCAACCGGAAGACGAGAAAATTTCTTCTTCTTGACTTCAAATTCATCACCACAATTGGCCCAATAGTCCTCCAAATCGACCTTATGGCTATATTCTCTACTGGCCTTCTTTTGAGCTTCTCTTGTAATATAAAATATGGACCTCTTGGAGTGGAAAGATAGGCCAAGAGTACTCATTTATTCCTCTGAAGCCTGGGTAGAACCAATGGAAGGACAAACCTCTCTAGTGCCAATCCTCAATGGGAAATCTCCACCAAAACCAGTCTTATGTTTGTCCCTCTTGACAATGGCATCAAAGTCACAGATTTGTCTAGTGACTTCTAGAAGTATGATGTGATCAGTAGGGTATCTTGGAAGTCTATATGAGGATCTCTGGCAACCATCAATCTGAATGTAAGAGAAGGTTGGGAACTGAATAAACCATGCTCGATATTTCCTGATGAGTTCCTTTTCCTGATTAGAAATTCTCACATGCTCTGCACCTTGAAGAAATCTAGTGATGTGCATGGTGAATGCATCATTCACCCTCCTATAGCTCGAGCTTCCTAAATAAAATTGAGGGTAAACCTCATAGATGATATCTTGTACAAAGGTGCCTTTTGTACTCAATCCTTTGGAGGGGTGGAATCTCGCAAGTGCATAGACCAAATATGAAGTCATTGTGAAGGTCTTTGTTTGCAACACATTGGACAATTGCTCATGAATTACTTCGCTAATGACCCCTTCCCATTGGTATTTAATCTTCTCCTACTCCATCCTCACAATCACATGGCACATGAAATTCTCGAACATTCCAACAATCTTCAATCCAACTACCCTGCTAAGAAATCTGATGGCATCATAGTACTCCTTAAACTTTGCTCTGAATAGTTGTTTGGGAAATTTGGAATAATGAGACTTTGGATTCTCCAACCAAGAATTGATAAGTTGTTGTGACTTCATAGTTTTTCCATCATAGAACTCTTGAGCTGCCTTTATGTTGAATCCCACCACATCAAAGGTTTGGGCAATGGAAACAGGGTTGATATTTGCTACAACTCTCCCTTGAGGACCAATTATTCTTTGTGTATCACTGTCATAGTGTCTTGCACACTCAAGGACAAGCTCATAACACTGCACCATAGAAGGGAAACTAGCTACATGGGACAAGCTTGATTCCTTCATTCTTCTAGTCACCAAGGGAAGATCCCCGACTACCATTCTTTATTTAAATTCCTCATAATCCTAGAGGCCAACATTTGTATTAGTCACCTCTGACCAGACCGATGTGATCTTACTCTTAGGTATCTTTCTCTTAATGTCTAGCTTAATCCTTTTTGCATCAGACATTGAAGACCCAGTTGCTGCCCTGCTAGGTTCAACTTACACTCAACATGGAAATCATAGTAAAAACTACAGGAAGGAAATGTTAATCCATCAAAACACCATTAAAATAAACCTCATGCAATCAAGGTGTTATTACAATTCATATAAAATGTTCTTGATAAACTTCAAGTTTTGAGAACCATCTACGAAATCTGAGCCAGAGAGGAATTTCAGGAAATTCTAGGCTAGACGGATTCCAACAGAATAGTCATGAAAACACCTACTATCAATTAAAGCTGATCATTACTATCTAAGGAGCCACATAGGAGATCATAAAATAGCATGAATTAATCATAAAATGCATTGAGAATCCCTAACACATCATACTACCCCATATTTCATTACACTTCAAGAAATTTTGGGAAAATCAGCCAAAGACGGATTTCTGTGAAGGCATAGACATTTTGCAAAAGTTGGAAAAAAATAGGGAACGAAGGACTTTGGGAAAATCTGGTGTCAACAGAAATTTGTGGATAAGGTAAAACTTCAACAGCATGCATATTCTGAGAACTCAAAGGAAATCGGGAAAGCAAAGGAAATCGGGAAAATTTGGGGTCAATGGGGATCCACGAAATGTATGAAACTCCAAAAGTGATAGCAGATTTCAGAAAAGTAGAAGAATCATGAAAAATCCTGAACTAAGGCCGAAACCTGGATTGTGACACAAAATCATGATTTCACTCATAACATCAAATTGATCATGAATTTCAAATATTTAAGCTTAGGGAAAGTTTAATATGGTTTTTCTATGGATTCTCTTAACACTCTAAGCCAATTCGAGAGCATACTAAAGATAAATGGTGATCACCTAAGTTAAACCTTACAGATCTGCTATTAAAGCATAGATGAGCTCAGAATTAAATATTTTGACTGCCAAAGCCTTACTAGGGACAAATCAAGACTTCCCAAGCATGACCCCTCACAATGCAAAGAAACAGATGAGCTCAAGACTCACTTGGAATACCATAAATCAAATAATGCTACGCAACCCTAGTCACGAAAATGTTCAAGTATTGCAAAGAATCAAACCCAAATAAGCTTTATAACTTCAAAGTGCTATCTGCAATCATCAATTCAAAGCAAGGCAATTGAAAAAATACCATTATGAAGAAAAAATTGATCTCAAAAATAGTAAATGTGAAATTCAATGGTGCCCACAAAGAACAGGGGCAAGGGTGCACAAGAAATCGCCACCAAATACACAATTTGCAAACACAACACCTCAAGTCCAAATCCAAAACTCGCAAGAATGCACTCCTCAACTCAAATGATGTCAAGCAATAAGCATAATAGCATAATAATCATCCAAAATCAATTAAATACATCACTTTCCAAAGGTACAGACGATATTAAATGCAATTGACAAGATAGTCAAAAAACCTGGGAACTCGACACCAGGACATAATCTAGAAAATTCTAGCCCACGCGAAGATCCGAAAAAATGAAAATATCTGAATCACAGTGAATAGCTAGAGTCTGAGAAAAATCTGAGAAAATTCAACCAGGGTTGAAAGTCCCGAACTTCAATGAAAACTTGAAATTCACCCAGAGCTTAAGCTTTCCAAGATCTTCAATGAATAACTTAGGGGAATCACTTAGGCAATCAAAATAAACATTTAAGCACATTCCAAAGTAAGATAAAACCTCAAAATGAAAGGTCCAAGACACCAAAACCAAAATGAAAGAGGGTCCTTGCTTTTAGCAGGGCGTGTGTGTGAAAACTGCACAACATGGTCTTGTGTAGACCATTGCATACAAAAAACTACCAACTGCACTAGCATATGGAATTTCAAACATTTCCTCATGATAAAAATCAGATTTATGACCCATGTCTAAACTTAACTTTGTGCCAATTGGTAAAGCAATATTAATTGGCTTACTATCATGCATGTTAAACCGTTTCAAAATAGTATCAACATAGTTGCTATGACTTAAGAAAAGGTTTTTGTTACCTCTATCTTTGATGATCTCCATACCAAGGATACATTTTGCAGCTCCTAGATCTTTCATCTCAAATGTGTTAGAGAGTTGTGCTTTCAATTCTTTGATCATTACCTTGTTGTTACCAATAAATAACATGTCATCAACATAAAAGATAATAATTAAAAGCTAATCATCAATAACTTTTATGTAAACACAATGATCTTCCTCACTCGTAACATAACCAATTTTCAATGCAAAAGCATCAAAGTTTTGATACCACATTCTAGGTGACTATTTCAATCCATCTAAAGATCTTTTTAACCTAAAAACTAATAATTATTTTCCTTTTGTAACAAAACCATTAGGTTACCTCATATAAATCTCCTCATCAAGATCCCCATGTAAGAAAGTAGTTTTCACATCCATTTGCTCTATCTCAAAATCATAAGTAGTAGCAATAGATAAAAGGAATCTAATAGAAGTTAATTTAGCAACAAGAGAGAATATTTCATTAAAGTCAACTCCCTCTATTTTGGAGTAGCCCTTGGCTACTAATCTAGCCTTGTACCTTTTGAGATTACCATTTGCTCCAATTTTGTTTTTAAATATCCATTTACAACCAATGGCCTTTTGTCCTTTGGGAAAAATATCAAGATCCCATGTGTCACAAGTATCCAAGGAAACCATTCCCTCATGCATATCTTGTGACCAAAGCTTGTTCTCATCTAAAGACAAAGCTTCCTTGTAAGATCTAGGTTCATCATTAGTACTCATCAAAGAAAATATACAATGAAAATTAGGTGGGCTATACCTATCAATGAGATTTTGTTGTCTTATGGATCTTTGTGAACTCTCCTCATCCAATCCATCCAATTTTTCTTCAACATGTGCATCTTCATGCTTCTTAGTATTTGTCTCAAAATTCATTGTTCGAGAAGTATCCTTCTCTTTTGGTTGTTCTTATCCTATATAATATCTAAATTCCTTGAAAATCACATCTCTAGATAAAGTAATTTTTTTGGGTTAGAGGATTCCAAAGCTTGTAACCTTTTACATTTTCACCATAACCTATGAATATGCATTTTTGTTCTTTTGGATCCAACTTAGACTGCTTTTCTTTAGGCACATGAACAAAAGCCTTACAACCAAAGATCCTTAAATGTGCAACACTAGGTTTCCTACCTAACCACATTTGATAAGGGGTTTTATCTTCAATAGATGAACTAGGAGATCTATTGATTAAATAACAAGAAGTAATTACAACCTCGACCCAAAGGCATCAATCTAGCTTAGCACTACTTAACATACTACTAGCTCTTTCCATTAAGGTTTGATTCATCCTTTCTACTACTCCATTTTCTTGAGGTGTATATGGAGTATTTTTTTGTCTCACAATTCCTACATGCTTACAATAATCATCAAATTCCTTAGAACAATATTCACAACCATTATCTGATCTCAACACTTTTGTCTTATGATCTAATTGTTTCTCAACTAAAGCCTTAAATTCTTTAAACTTATTAAACACATTAGATTTTTTATGCAATAAAATAGATCCAAGTGTATCTTGAGACATCATTAATAAATGTGACATAATATCTAGATTTTCCAATAGAGTCAATATCCACAGGACCCATACCATCTGAATGAATAATCTCTAATAATCCTTTAGCTTTATTTGTTCCATTAGGAAATGAAGATCTACATTGCTTTAGAAACACACAATGCTCACAAAAATCATTTTTGTTAATACTATAATCAAGAATCCCATCAACCAATTTCTTATTAAGAATGGTCCTAAGACCTTTTTCACCAATATGGCCTAATCTATGGTGCCACAACATACATGTATTTTCAGCTTCAGTTACATTGGCTGATTTATTCAAATTGGAGGTATTAAGCTTAAACAAAGTCCCAATCTGAGATCCTTTAGCAACCACTTTTGTCAAATGTCACATGCATTCCAAAATCATTAAACTTAGATACAAAAATTAGATTTCTAGCAAGTCTTGGAATATGTAAAACATCATTAAGGATCTTAACCCTACCATCACTAAAACACAACTTTACCTCTACTTTTCCCACAATATTTTCTATGCTATTATCTCCAAAGAAGACATTCCCTCCATCATATGCAGTATAATTAGTGAGCCACTCCTTGTTAGGAATCATATGATAGGAGCAACTTGAATCAATAATCCAAGAGTCATCACTGATAGTTTTACATGATGATTAATGCATCATTACCGTCATCCAAGGATTTCTCTATAGAAGCATCAAAACTCTTTTTCTTGTTCTTAAAAATCCTTCTTTACATGTCCCAATTTCCCACAATTCCAACTCTTTACCTTACTCTTACCAAGGGTTTTAGACCATCCTTTGGACTTACCCTTTCCTTTCTTGTCTCCCTTAGGTTCCTTTTCCTTAGGCCTACCTCTTATAAAGAAGGCATATTGGGATCTAGTTTCAGACTTACTCCTCATCTCCTCTGATATGAGAGTAGAAATTATATTGTCCATCTTAGGATCTACACCACTACCACTAATAGCAACAATTAGATTTTCCCAAGAATCTAGTAAAGAACAAAGTAACAAAATGCATTTATCTTCATCTTCTAGATTTACATCTACAGATGCTAATTGACTTAGAATCAAATTGAAAATATTTAAATGATGTGCAATAGAATCACCATCTTTCATCTTTAAAGAATACAACTATCTTTTCAGATAAAATTTATTAGTAAGACTTTTGGTTTTATTGATACCACCTATCCTCTTCCAAAATTTATATGTGGTAGCTTCATCTAAAAAATTCAAGAGAACAAAATCAACAAGACATAACCTTATGGTCCCTCTTTCCTTCTTATCAAGCTTATCCCAAACCTCATTTGACATCATTGTAGATGGCTTTGTCTCATTACAAATAGCTAACCATTGATCTCTCTCTTCAAGGAGATCCTCCATTTTTAGTTTCCACATCTCATAACTAGATCCATTGAATCTTTCAATATCTAGACGAGAAGTAGAACTCATTGTAATACACTTATTTTACAAATATACAATAACACAATAGTAAAAGCTCTCAGTACAACCAAAAAACCTTTAAAATTTTAAGAGAAAGGAATTCCAAACCATAACCAACCATTGGCTCTAATACCAAATTTTGAAAATGAAGGTAAAATTGTAGCTTAAAAATTATAAAACTATGATATTATATATTTAATTAAGTGTTCTTTGTCACAATTCTTTGTGTATGATTAGTTAGTTTAGATCAATTTTACCAATTGTAGAAAGAGATAGAAGATTGTAGAAGAATGAGACAAGAAGATAGAAGTGACATAACATATACGTGGAGAAACCCTTTTGAGAAAAAAATCCACCAAAATCAATAGTGCTTGTATTATTTAACCTTAAAACAAGATTACAATAATACTATATCAATCCTTGATTGATATGCTTCCTTTCCTTCAACAATCTTTCTTCACAACCTGCAATAAACTCTCATGGAACTCTCATCCAATTGATACAATTAATAGTCAATAATAAGCATGTAAACTCAATAAGATTTGTACAATACAAAATCATAAAGCTCCTTACAAAAATATACACCTAGATTGGGCAAGTAAAGTTCCACAATGTAATCTGAAGTCAAACCAAAGTCTTCCTCAATATAGGCACCCCAAATTGAACACTTAATTGAACTTTGGTCAAGAAAATATCTTATAAATTCCACCTCAAATTTGGCAACCAAGAATGGGCCCACTTGACTGAGCCTTGTAAATATCTTCTCATGCAAAAGCTGTCAACTGAAAGATGCCAACTTGGGTGCCCAAGGTGGTCCCAAGTCAATCTTAGTTAACTTAAACATATTTGTCCACCAATTCATGAAAACATTATGCATGATTGATCATCACCACTTTACTAAAATTATCCACCTGTTATCTATCATGTAAATGAATTCATTAGTCATGCAACTCAAGTCAACTCAATTCAACTAGCATTCAACTCAAAATAACTACATGCAACTAAAGATAACTTAATTGAATTGAACTGAACTAAAATGAACTGATACTAAACTAATACTAAATTGATAGTGCCACTCCAAAATATCAATCCCTAATTTTTAGGATAAAAAAACACATTACTGAAGTGTTATCAATCCTCCAAATAATTAACTAAAGCAAGGTGGGTTCCACCTTCCATGTGGGTTCCCCCTATGCTCCTATCTTGTAGGAGCTCTTCTTGGAGATCCCCACATGTTCCTATCATTTAGGAATAATCACAAATTCCAATTTAAATGTTCATTTCATTTGAATTTAATCTCTTTCTAATCCTAGTGTTGGGGAACACTTTCCAAGGACTTAGGAGATACATGAAATGTGTTTAGGATTACAATTAAATGGCATCCTATTCCCAACATAAATGAGCACTACCTATGGGTCAAGAAGGAAAAATGATCCCTTGTTTGTACCATTGAGGGAACCAACTATGACAACACCATTTAGCTAAGTGATATCGAGAAAATAAATCATGCTCTATCATAGATTAGCCAAGAGAAAAGAAAGTTGAAAGATGAAGCCAATTTCAACAATTTACCATTTGTTTCTCTTGCTAGATCAGACTCATTATCACTTTCAAGGGATATTCCCTCATAATGTAGTATCATTCCAACATTGATATTTAAGAACCCTCAAGTAGTACTTCTAGCTAAAGTAATTGTTATAGCCCCTAGGGGTGAATCAGAGAGATATGTTCTTGAAATTATGTATTAAAAGATAAATTTGAGGGTTACTATCCTTTTTGGGATAGAGAAGAGAAAATGAGAGATGAGAAATTTTGAGGGGTACACTGCATTGAGTTATGTGTCTAAGAGTGAATCTAATGGATACTCTCCTCTTGAATATTTAAATATTTAATCTATGTAAAAGGAAGGATATTGAAATCCTTATGGATAAATGAAAGATTATATTATTATCCAAATTGTGTATGTGAAACTCAATGAAATTTTGTATATGTTTATTTGATCTTTTTGAAATGTTTTCTATGCATTTAGTAAACCATGATAGGATCTAATTAAATATGAACATCTAGGTATAACTATACTTTAGACAATGTTTAGAAAAATAACTAATCTTGGAAAGATTCAAGAAGATGGAAAAGGTCCAAATAATATTGAAGCCAAAATAGATCAACTTATAGAAATCATGGATGAAACTAATGCAAGGATAGGAAACCTTGAGCAAGAAGTGAGGGAAAAAGAAAGTGTGGAAGAAGTTCCACACAACAAAGAAGATGAAGTGTTGTGTAGCTTTTGCACACACACCCCACTGAAAGCAGGGACCCTCTTTTTGCTCTGGCCTTCAATGCTTTTGGTCCTTTGATTGTTGAATTTGATTGCTTTCTGGTGTCCTTGGATGTTCATCTTGCTTGCATAAATGATCAATTTGAGTTATTCATTGAAAATCCTAAGTTCCAAATAGAATTTGGGTTTTCCTCTTAATTAAGGAAATTCCTCCTCCGTTGGAATTCCTTAGTTTCCTTAAAAACTCGATGATGAGGAACATGCACTATAATCTAGAGATTTTGGCACCTTGTGGAATTTTGCGTCCACCAAACTTTTTCGGAATTCCCTCACCTTATCGCATTCTCAGATTTCTTCTTGGGATGTCTTGTCGAGGGCATTAATGTTTGATTATACGATTTCTGTGGCATGTATTTTGTCGATTTTTGGGGAATTCTTGTTCCATTGAAGTTTTATCATTTGTATTTTTCTGATATAAGAAGCTTGATCTCGAGTGCTTGGTGATTTGGTGATTGGATTTTTTTACTCTTGGATTTGGTGGTGAATTCCCTAGGCATCATCATTGTTGTTGATTGCTTGTTAGGGTGTCAAAGCTTGCTACTAGTCATTGTTATAACTGAATTTACTTCATGAATGGTATGTATTTGTTGCTTTGCTTTTGATTGATGAATGTGAATGATTCTTTGGCATCTTGAGTTTTCTTAGAGTTTGGATTTTGCATGTTTGGCATTGAGCATTTTAAAGCTAGGGTTGTGCATTGCGCTTTCACAATTTCTTAGAGTCTAGGAGTTGCACCCCCTGGTTAATTATTCAGTTTGGTAATGCCAACTTCACTTTTGAAATCAACCCTATGTGTGTTATTGCCTCAACTTGATAGGATTAAGGGTTTTTTGAGTTTGTTGATTGTTGACCCCAAGTGAGTTCGTGAGCTTATCTCTAGTTTCATTAAGTAGTGACTCACTTGTGTGGGCCATGAAAGATCCATTTTGAACTTAGTAAAACAAGAAGAGTCAAATCCAAGCTAGCTTTGTGTACCCATGGTAGAATTTTTGGGTTTTGAGCTTAGGGCATCACCGATTCCCCATTGATTTTCCTCTGAGTGAGTTTAGAGTTTGAGGATGATCCGTGTAAGATTCAAAACAAACTAGAATCAAGCTCAAATCCCAAAATTTGTGATCATTTGATCAATTTGGGTAAAGTATGTTAGAATTCAACATGTCATGATACCATGTTGAGATTATGGATGCACAGGATCTCTAAAGTTGTAGTCTTCAATGGAGGACCTTTGCTAGGAAAGATAATCAACCACACAGAAAGTGTTGCAACAAGGCATGCACAATGGAGATTCTATATTGATCTACATTATGAGATTGGATTTGGATTGATTACAAATGTACAAGATGCCTTGAATATATAGGCATGAGAGAAAACCTAAAATGCATGAGATGTTGCCATGTTTCATGATCTAACAACATGTGAACCCTATCTAGAAAATTATTAAATGTTGAGATAAGTTCTAGAAGGACAACTCATCTTCTAGAAGGAATCTTATCCCTACAAACAAGGAAGGGGATATTACCCCATTATTAAATGATTTATTAAAATGCAACCTAGCACTAAATGATATATGACCTAAGTTAACTTATGCTAGTGTAATAAATAATTAATTACACTAACAAAGTCATGAGAAGTGATAACTTTTAGGATTTCAAGGTCTTCACAGAATTCCTTTACCCTTAGAATTTCCCGATTTTCCCTTGCCCTCTCATTTTTCCAAAGAAGTGCAAGAACCTGGAATCATGCTAGTTTAGCAGAATTCCTTCCACAATGGATTTCCTTGAAGAATCCCACAATATGAAGAATTAGAGAGACAAATGAATCAAATGTTATATATTTTGGCATCTCATGGTTGATTTAATAATTAGAGAGATGTTCTATTATTTTCCTTCATTTGGGATGATTAATTTATGATATCTGAGCTTTAATTGTTAAAATCCACCTAGCGTGGAATTCCCCAAAATTCCTCTATAGCCTAATTTCCCCGGATGGCTGAAAATCCCATATTTCTAAGTAATTATGCTTTATGATGGTTTAATGGATTTTAATCATGATTTTGAGCTGATTGAATGATAAGCATGCTATTTATGATTCGTTGATCCTAATTTTAATGTTGTAAAAGGGATTTATTGTGGTCTTTTGTTGGATGCAAGTTGAATCGAGTAAGGCAGTGGTCAGTAGGACTAAAGGCAAGTAGGTGGATCGAAGTTTTGAGGGGTCTCAGAGGAAAAGAGGATCAAACTAGATATTAAAAGAAAATTTCTTGAAAGCAATTTGACTTCCATTTGGTCAGAAATATTAGATACCAATGTGGACAAGTGGGAATATGAAGAGTTCAAAACAAGAATGGTAGAGAAGGATCCCCCATTGTTGGCCAGGAGACTAGTGGACTTGGTATTGGCTCATGTATCTAGGTTTCCTCCCATAGTCCAATGTTATGAGTTGGTGCTAGAGTGTTCTAGGCACTATGACAAGGGCACACAAAGGGTGATAGGTCCACAAGGTAGGGTGTTAGCCACCTTTTTCCCTATCTCAGTAGCTCAAACTTTTGATATGCATAACAGGTCTCATATGGTAGGCCTAGATTTGTACATAGCCAAGAAATATTATGAGGATGATACCATCAAGTCACAACAGGTCATCAATTCTTGGTTGGAAAAGCCTAAGCCCCACATCTCTAAACTACTTAAACAACTATTCAAGGCAAAATTCAAGCTAGAGTATTATGATGCAATTATACTCCTTAGCAGAGTAGTGGGCTTGAAAAGTGTGGGATTCTTTGAGAACTTGATGTTCTATGTTATATTGAGGATGGAGCAAAACATTGACTACCACTGGTTAGGCATCATTAGTGCAATGATACATGAGCAGTTGTGCAATGTGTTGGAAGCAAAAAGCTTCACCATGACTTCCTACTTAGTCTATGCACTTACAAGATTCCATCCATACAAGGGGCTAAGTACTAGAGGTGTCTTCAGGAAGGATGTCATTTATGAAGTGTATCCACAATTACACTTGGGTAGTTCAAATTATAGGAGGGTGAATGATGCATTCACCATGTACATCACCAGGCTACTATAGGGTGCAGAACATGTTAGAATTTCAGATAATGCAAAGGATTTGATCAAGAAGTTTGGAGCTTGGTTTATACAATTCCCCACCTTCTCCTACATCAAGATATATGGGTGTCAAAGAGCTCCATACAGACTTCCCAGGTATCCCATAGACCATATCATACTCCTAGAGGTCACAAGGAAGATATGTGACTTTGATGCTATAGTAAAGAAGGATAAACACAAAACGGGATTTGGTAATGACTTTCCCCTTAGGGTAGGAAGTAATGAAGCATGTCCTTCCATCACTTCAACACATTATTTTGAGGAAGAAATGAGTTTCTTGGGTTTGTATTTCCACTCGAAAAGGCCTAGGTTTGATAGAATTGGTGAAGCACAAAAGAGGGCTAGTAGAGAATTCAACCACAAGGATGATATAGAAGACTACTGGGCCAACTAAAAAGATGAGTTTGAGATTAGAAAGAAGAAATTATCAAGGCTATTAGTCAATTTAATTAGATTGTACAATGTCAAATACATCCCTAATCAAGTAGATGATGATGGGGATGTGATCCAAAACCATGATTATGAATTTTTCAAGGACAAACTAGTGGGAGAGTTTGATTGGTTGGAGGAAGATAAGATAAAATTGGAACAAATCATGGCCCCAGTAATTAAGTATACTAGATTTTGGCTCAAGCACAAAATATGGAAGTTGGACAATAAGGGTGTGCAGTACATTTATAATTTTATAGGAGATTTGGAATCTCAGTCCACCTCTGAAGAAGTTGAGCAAGATCCTTAAGGTAAAGGAAAAGTGGATTATCCTTTCAATATTAAGATTAAGGGTTCCCAAGCAGAAGTAGAAGAGAAGCAAAGAAATCCAATTGCCAAAAAGAGGAAGAATACCTCTAGGGAAAAAAAAATCTGCTGAGGAAGAACCCAATGAAGAGAAGGGAAAGGATAATGCCCCTATGTTCAAGAGAAAAAAGGTGACAAGAACTTCCAAGAAGAAAGATGAACCCTCCAAGGAAGAAAGAAAAACTAGCCCTCAAGTGGTAAATATGGAAAGTTCAGGGGAAAAGACACAGGTATACACAAGGAGATTCAAGGACCCCTTCTCCCATAGGTACTACATTGATGGAAAATGTTCTCGTAGCTAATGTTGTAATGGAACAAAATAAAGATGCCCCTCCTCTCCATGAATCACATGATGTACATAATGAGTCTAAGGATGCGAAGGTTGATGACCATCAAGATGAAGATGTGGAGGGATTCAAGGAAGGTGAGCTCCATAGTGCTGAGATTGAGATTGAGAGAATTCTATAGTCCCCTTTGGTGACCTATGAAGACTCACCTACTAGTAATGAGGGAGATAAGTTTCTAGAGAAAGAATAGGTTCCTAGCAAAACTCCTTCCCTAGTGCATATAGAAAAAGAGGATGATGGAGAGAAGAATAGGAATATGGAGGAGGAAGAAGATGAAGGAGAAGAGGATAAAGTTGAAGAAATTCCTGATGAGTAGAACTTGAATGTGGACCCTTCTAAAGATCAACAAGACAAAGATAAGAAAGGTGACTTATAGTTAGATTCCACTATTCCTACCTAGCTTGATAAAGAATTGAAGAGTAAGAAAATTGTGGTGGATGATACTCCTCCAAATTGGGATGACTTGTTGGCCAACATTGGAAAAGGGAAAGTGAAGAAGAAGGCCAAGGTTATCTCCAGGATTGAGAGGGATAAAGAAAACAAAAAGGTGATTCACATTACCACTCTTGCACCTGATAAGAATAAAGATGAGGTAACTAGCCAAGATTATAGTGTTCAGAATATCAACCTAGCACCCACCTCCATGATATAGGAAGTTGGAGATTTTAAAGGATCCAGTGCTGTAATTTTGAGTGGATTGAAGAAAGAGGTGAAAACTAAACAAGAGCTGAAGAAGGAGAATGAGAGATTGAAAAGATATCTGCAAGATCGAATTAGGCCTTTGCAATCAATCAATCAAGTTAGCTCTTCATCACCTGTAGCAAGCCTCCTACCTAAAGAAACCATCACTGAGTTGGAAAAGATGAAAACCACCACACAAGCCACACTTAATCAATTGTAGGGAGTAGAAGCTAGAGGAGATGATGCAATTAAATAAATCTTGTTAGTTGGTGGAGATTCTCTTAGGTCTGGAGAGTGGTTAAGGAATGTATTAGCTTAAGATAAGGAAGATGTTGATCTTTTGTTACAGAAGACCAAAACCATCATGGAATACACTGAGGAAAGGTTGGTAAGTGATGGAATCCTTCCTTATTCAAAAGTTGCAGAACCCTAGGAATGGCATGAAGCTCTATAGATTAGGAAAAGGGTGTTGAAGAAGGTACATAAGTAGGGAAAAAAATGGAGAGCACCCTAATTGATGTATATAATAAGTGCATTTAATTTTTTGAAGTCATGATAGGGAGGAAAAAAATTTCACCGAAACATCTAAGCTTGGATCAACTAAGGAAATGGTGGCATGAGGTATATGCCCTAGTTGATGATGGCCTAGTCATTGAACACTAGCTAGATGATGCAGCCACATACCTTGTAGTCATGGAAAAATATCAAACCCTAAAGGTGGATTGGGATAAAGTAATCAAGCAGTCAAGGGAGGACATTAAGTCAATTGAAAGAAGAATTAAAATATTGGTTATTCCACCTTTGGCCAACTTGGAGGGGATAGTTTCACTAGTGCAAGATAAAATGGGGCAAGATAAAGACAAGGGAGAGAGCATTTAATGCAATACTACATCATAATTTTTGCTTCCCCATTATTTCCTCATCTTTTACATGCATTGGATCGAGCTGTATTGGAGATCCCAGGTCAACCTAGATGAGTCACATGAATTTAATGCACACTTTATTTTATTTTGAATCTTTCTTGGCTAACCTAATTGTGGGGCCTATTGTTTTGTAACCCTATTTGGGCCAACATAGTTTGTAATTTTTATAAATAGGTGATGTTGCCTCATTTGCAAAGGCTAGATAGCTAGATAGTTAGAGCAATTAAGAAAAAGGTAGGAGTTAATTCTATTTTCAAGCAAGTGTTGTAAAAAAAAACTAGAATTATTGCTACTTTGGATAATCTAATGCAAGTAAAGACATTGTGATTTGGTGCCCTTCTTGTGTTAATTTTATCTTGCATGGTTCCTATTGTTCTATCTTTTGAAATTGCTTTGAAATTAATTGATTAATGTTAGATTTAGAGTTAGATTTGATTCAATGTTGTTTATGGTTTTATGCTTGAAGTGTTTGTAGAAATTATTGGTCCATACTTTTAGCCTAGACCCTATTTTAATGTGCTAAGTTCAATTGTGAGTATTTATTCATTTCAATTGCAAAATTAAGGTTGTCTTGAGTGAATGCTTCACAGTCTAAAAATATTTATTACCTTAGAATGATACACTGTTCTTGTGAAATTGTAGACTAGATCTAGGTTAAGCAAGAATTGGTCCATTTCAAGCATTTTGTCGTTTGCATCGTTGACTCTAGGAGTAATTTTTGTATACACCTAAAAATGGTCACATCATATTGTCTGGTAATTAATTAAATATTTTTAATATTTAATTAAAATCTTCGAATTCTATCTGCGTATAAATAAATTTAAATAATTTATTTATATTTCTTCATTCTTTTATTTTGATTAAATAAATAAGTTTATTTAATCATCTTTTTGTATTCATTTCTTAATTAATTAAATAAATATTACGATTCATTTATATTAATTATCATATAATCATAGTTTGAATATTATTATTCAAATAAAGATTAAAATATTTCTTCTTTTCTTCTAAATATCATTTATAATTAAATAATTAAATATTTAATTAATTCCTCTAATTCGATTCTAATATCTATTCATAATTAAATATTCCAAAAATATTTAATTAATTCTTCTAATATTTCATATTCTTCTAAAGTCATATCATAATTAAATATCTCAAAATATTTAATTAAATCTTTCATAGTTTTTTAAAAAATCAAAAATCAAAATTCATTAAATGAAATTAAATAAATTTATTTATTTATTTAATTTTGGGGATTATCTTCAACACCCGTGAAACAAACTGCCCAAACAGAAAATTTAATTTTCTCTATTTCTGTGCAGGCTTGTTCCCGTGGGTTGAAGACAGGAATCCATCCTTCTCTCCAACCTCTTAACCTCTTCCATCTTCTTCTCAACTTCTCCATCTCTCACCTTTCAATTCTACCAGACAATCTCACAGCCGTAGATTCTTGCCAGCCGGGATTGTGCCTGCAAAAATCTATAAATATGACTGCCGGGAACTCCAATTGATATAGAAGTTTTAAGCAAATAAATTATAGTCAAATTGCAAAGCATTCATAGCATTCATAGAATTCACTGCATAGAATCATAATGATCATAGCATAGAATCATGACATCTTTCATTCACAGCCCCTGTGTATAATCCATAGATCCCTGTCCATATCCGTGAACATTTTCATATTCATAGCATATAGGATAGAATTTCCTTTTGCATAACTCATTCTACATCAACCATTTGGAGAAGCTAACTTTATATAAAATCTGAGAGCAGCAGCTTCAAATCTCTGGAGATAGAGGAAGATGGAACACTTTTGAGAATTATCTTTATTTCTTTGTTTGAATTTTTAGTATAATGTTTCATTTTGTGTTTTGTTTTCATTTAGATTACATCATATAAACATTAACACACTTTTTTGGTGCCCACCGTGGGGCATTTTCCCCTGTTTCTCATATCTTTTTGCAGTTTTTTTTGATAGGTTATAGACAAAAACAACAGAATAGCGCAGGAAACACGTCTTCAAAACTTCAATATCCAGTTCAGTGCATTTGAGGACTTTTGCAGCACCCGTGAGGTCTTTTGCAGCGCCCGTGAGGTCTTTTGCAGTGCCCATAAGGTCTTTTGTAGCGCCCATAAATACTTTTTCAGCGCATATAAAGTCTTTTGCAGCGCTCATAAAGTCTTTTGCAGCACCCGTGATATTTATTGCAGCGCCTGTAAGAGATTTTGTAGAGCCCGTAATAACTTTTATAGCACCTATAATGTCTGTTGTAGCACAATTTTTAGAAAGCAGTATATTGTAATCTGTAAGCTTAATATAGTTTAACTGAATCCGACGCAGCCGCAGACAGTTAGTAGTTTTTAAGTTAAAAAGAAGCAATCCTAGGGTAGTCATCTAAGGTAAAATAAAGCTATCCTAGGGTAGACATCTAATTTAAAATGAAGCAATCCTAGGGTAGACACTTCATATTTCATTTTGGGCTTAAAAAAGAATTTTTTGTTTATGTGAAGCAACATCTTCACTTAGCTTAAAATTTTTTTATTTGGGGCTTAAAATACATTAGTGTTTGCTTTGTTTTTGGTGATAGGCCTATGCTCTCCCCTTAACTGGGTGATCAAAATGCCAAACTCACCTATTTCCCTTCATACAATTTTATGTTTTATTAGCTCCTTTTAGAAGGCCTGCCGTAGTGGGAAAAAGTACTCATCCTACGGGAACGACCTAAGTGGGAACAACTAAAGCCAAGTTTTCCAACCCACTATAATCAAATGCGGATGGTTGATGAAAATCCCATTTGACGGTAGTGTGCATTGATAACCATCCCTAAAGCCTTTGTTCTAAAGGTAGGGATGTCTCTCGAGGGAGTCTATCATTTGCCGCACCGAACGGAAACCCTTACTATGAACTTAGTGTAGTATCTTACCAAGTCAGTTTTCAAACATTATATTAATCACAGTGCAGGGGAGGGAAGAATCTACCCCCAAGATACTCACCATATAACTGCCAAGGATTGTTTGCTCAGGGGATCCGGTATCCACTTCTGTCACTCTGAGTACGCACCTGGAAAAGACAAAAACACGGGTGCCCTTTCAGGGGTGACACGGCTGTGTGAGTCGACGCAGTTCTAAGATGTGGGCTGTTGATTGTTATGATGACCTACTTGAGAATTAAGAGTGAGTCTTTTTGAAGTGCTTATCATGTGTAAAACCTGTTAAAATAATTTTTGAACAACATTTTAGTTATACAGTTGATGTTTAGCATAGGACTTAAGACAACCATTTTACAACTTGTTTGATGTGTTTTCAATACACTAATTCAGATAAGATCATCCAAAACACTTACTACCACTTTGATTAATCTCATGTTACGAGATTCGAAATCCATAATGTTTGTAAAGAAATCCATTTTCAAAAGGATTAAGAAGCCAAAGAAATCCCTCAACCACAAGAAACTATTGAAGAAGCAACGATTTTTGTATCAAAGCCGAAAAGTTTTACTCAAATATAGAACCTTTCTTCATAGGTATCATGATTGTGTTAGGGGTTTTTCAGATGATTATGCCATAGAACCTTTGTATTCACAAGCTTATTCTCAAAGAAGAGCCCTTTCTCAAAGGCATAACCATAGTCAATGCATTTGTTTCAGTTATATTCCCCAACCTGCAATCGAATATTCTACTTGTCCAGATCAAATTTTGCAATAGAGAACTTAGAATATATTAGGCATCTATCACAAAATCCATCTTTTTACAAAGCCATGATCAAAACTTTATAAAGTGCAAAATCATCCTTTTCTTGATCTTTTGCTTACATTCCCGCTAACAGGATTTTCATCCTTCCACTTAGGGAACAACACAAGCTAAAGATTAGAAATTTCGTGTAAGTCACAGAATCTTCATTCTATTCTGACTTTCATATATATCACATAAATTGCACTATTTCACTTTTTTGATCAAAAGCAAGTAGAGCTTGGAATAAAACCTATGCCTGTCTTCACGAGATCTCAAAAACAAATGGAAAAAGACGAGGGAGAAACCACTACAAGTAAAATGGGTGACCGCAATGAAAAAGAAGAGGAAATGTTTAATCTTGACGATTTAACAGAAGAAAAGCTTCAAGAAGCACAACAAGATCCCCAATTCCATACTCTTATGGAAAAGATTTTAGAACGAAAAAAAGAACGATACTTTCTTTCATTAGCTAATCAAGGAGCTAAGTTACCTCACAATTTCGACATAGAAGGGATTAAACAAAATCCTGAAACTCCTCCTAATGACTTTAGTTCTCTTAATCAACAGATAAAATAATTACAAGGGAAAATAAAAGAGATGCAAGGGGGTACAACAAAGAAATATGTTTTGGAAGACATATCTCCTTATCCATTTGACAGGAGTCTTCAAATGATCCCATTTCCAAAACATTGTGAGATTCCTAAGTATGATAGGTATAATGGAAAAACTAATCCCATTGACCATGTGAGGGATTTCCGAAACATGAGTCTTCAATTTGCCTATGATGATACCTACTTGATGCGATTATTTCCACGAAGTCTAGGTGTCCAATCCATGGAGTGGCTTTCAAAAATCACTCCACCTATCAAAATTTTTGAGGAGTTAATAAATCAGTTTATATCACAATACTCCTACAACATTCAACATTCGATAACAATGCTTGATCTTTGTAAAGTGAAACAAAAAGTAGGAGAACCCTTCACTACATTCTTGCAAAGATGGAGAAGGTTATTTGCAAGATATTCTCATCCTATTCCTGAAAAGGAAAAGATGGATATCTTCATTAATAGCCTACATCCAAAATTAAGCTATAGGCTTAACCTTCATTGTCCTCATAACTTTGAAAAATTGATTGAAAACGAATCACCATTGAATGGGCCTTGGTTAAAAGGGGAGTGATAAAACTTGATAATCCAAGTACATCAAATCAAAACAATAACGATAAAACAAAGTTTTGGAATAGAAACAAAAATGTTGTCAATGATGGTATAGTGGATGCAAATAATTTACGAACAAGACCATCTGTCTTCAATTTATCAAGAGCTCCATGAAACAATCAACAAGGAAATACAACTCAACAAGGAAACAAAAATCAACAAGGAAAAACCTTCAAACAAGAAAACATGACCAATCAAAATCATGGTAATTTCAATAATAATCTTGGCAATACCCAAACATCAAATCCGTCTAGACCTTCATTCTTTTCAAATCGACGGAATTTTACCGCTTTGGGTCAATCTCTTGAGTCGGCTCTCAAAGAGCTTCTTGATAATAAGGTTATCACCTTACCTCCGCAAAGAGATTATGAGCCACGAGTCAAACCACCATCATGGAATGATTCGTATTATTGCAATTATCATCGATGTAAGGGTCATAAGACAAACAATTGTCAAGCTTTGAAAAATCTAGTACAAGATTTAATTGACAATGGCATCATTACAATCGAAGGGCATCATACCAATGACGATCATCAAGCATTTAAAGATCCTTTACCAAAATATCAAAAGGGGGAAATTTCAGATACCAAATCCAAAAGTATACACAATGTTGAAGACAATATAATCCGTCACATCTACGCAGATGATCAACGGGTTAATGTTATCAAAATCAAGGGAAAACAAGAATATCAACAGGTTAATGTGACAACAAGAGGTCAAGAAAAAGTTGTTCTAAAAGGAAGTTCATCTAAAACAACTATTTCTCCTCCAAGTCAGTATAATCTGGTTGATCAACTGAGAAAAATATCAGCTCAAATTTCCTTCCTTGAACTTCTCAAAATATCCCCCATACACAAGAATATTTTAGAAGAAGCTCTTGTAAATGCAACTGTTGATACTGATCTAGATGTAAATAGATTTCAAGCCATGGTGGGACATTTGTCTTCACCCACTTGTCTTTCATTTTCTGATAAAGATGATGCTTCCATGACACATCCACATAATTCCTCGCTCTATCTTGAAGTCATGATCCATAAACATCAAATTAGACGTGTCTTAATAGATGGAGGAGCCGGTTTGAATATTTGTACCTTAAAGTTAATAAATGCCTTAGGAATATCAGAAAATGAAATTGATCCACGAAGGAAGATAACTATCAAGGCATATGATGATGAAGAAAGAGCTTCTTAAGGATTAATATTGTTGCCAATCAGAGTGGGACCTGTTGTGAAGAATACATTTTGTCAGGTTCTAGATTGAGATCTTTCTTATAACATACTTTTGGGTCGTCCATGGATTCATGATATGCAAGCAGTACCATCAACGTATCATCAATGTATTAAGTTTCCTTATGATGGACAAGAAATAACTATACAAGCTGATTACAATAGTACCCAAACTTGTTCAAATCTTCGAGTAACTCAAGATGTCTTTGTACCACACAATAGGGAAGCTCTTGCTATTTCATCTTCCAATCTACAAGTCCAATTGCAAGAATTGACAAAAAATCTTGATACTAAGCTGAAGTTCAAAGACAAAGGGGTAGGTGAATATTCTTTATCTCTTTCTACCTTACCTCCTTCTCCAAGGTCACATGGGCAGCCAAATTTATCAAATCAAAAGATTGCAAAAGCCTCTACATCCAAAGCTTTTGTGCCAGTCACAAAGTTTGATGGAAAATTCATTAGGGCTAACACCACTGAAGAAGAAGCTGAAGATAGGGACATCCTAAATTGGCTATACAAAGATGAAGATGAATCTCTCTTGCACATTAAGTTTCCTAAAGAACAATATGGTAAGGGGTACGCAATCATGCAGAAGATGGGCTATGAAGGAAATGGTCCTATAGGGAAGAGAAGAGAAGGAATTGTGGAACCAATTCAACCTATTTCAAAACATTCAAGTGATAAAACAGGACTTGGATATGGCAAAGATAAAGAAGACTCTCCTTCACAGCAAACACAGTCAACTCATGAAGGAGGATCAATGTCAGATAAACCTCATGAATCAGTTTTCCAATTATAGAATAGTTCAGATACTGATTCTAATGAATATGAATGGGACACCATTTATAATGATGAATTTTGGAGAGACAAACAAATTGATACCATACACAAATATGCACCTGTTCTTATCCAAGGAGAAGGCTCAAGGCCTCCACTTTATTATGTTTTACAAAGCAATCATGACTCAAGTGAGGATGAATCAAATTCTAATGAGATTGAAAATCCACAGGAGAATACCATCATAGACCTTGTCTACCATGAGGATGATAACCATATCATGAATTTGACAATTCAAGACCTTACCCAACCTAATGATCCTATGCCTTTAGTTTATCCAAAACTTATTGATTGGGACATTGACGCATCTATTCATATTCCTACATTCAAAAATGATGAGGACATTATAAATTTCCTTTGTTCCTCAAATGAAGAAAACAATTGTTTCATTCAAGAATTTTATACTCATGATAAGGAGGGTGTCAAGTCTCTTAGTTGCAAAATAAATGAAATAAAAGATGGATCTATTGGTGAAAACCAAAAAATGGCAGTAATAGATCAACAAAAGAGAAAAATAAAGAGCGAATCTGACAGTGAAAACCTTTTGAGGCACTGAAAGATGAGAAACTTGACACTCTTCCCAAGTATCATCATGAAAGATCTTCTATTTTGATAGAATCAACAGAATCAATCAACATAAGTACAGCAGAGCAGCCAAAAGTTTTACAAATTGCAGCATCATTAACAGTTGAAGAAGTCCTTAAATTCATTCAATTCTTGAAGGAGAATCAAATCAACTTTGCTTGGTCATATGCCGATATGCCAGGGTTAGATCCTAATTTTATAATGCATCATTTATCTATCAAACCTGGGACAAAGCCTGTAAAGCAAAAGCTCAGAAAAATGCATCCACATGTTGCATTACTGGTCAAAGAAGAATTAAAGAAGCTTTTAGATGTTGGATTCATTCGAACTATTGATTATGCAGAATGGATTTCCAATATTGTACCTATTTCAAAGCCAGATGGAAGGATCATATTTTGTATAGATTTCAGAGATTTAAATAAAGCTTGTCCCAAAGATGACTTTCCTTTACCCAACATACATTTGATTGTTGTCTTAACTGTTGGCCATGTGATGTATTCATTAATGGATGGATTTTCAGGATACAACCAGATAAAAATTGCACCAGAGGATCAAGATAAAATAGTGTTTACATGCCCTTGGGGTACATATTGCTGGAATGTAATGCCATTCAGGTTAAAGAATGCTGGAGCTACTTATCAAAGAGCAATGACAACTATTTTTCATGATATGATGCATACATTCATGGAAGATTATGTTGATGATTTACTTGCCAAATCTCACACACGAGAAAAACACTTGGAAATCTTATCAAAAATCTTTATCAGAATGGAGAAGTTCAATGTTCAACTCAATCCAAAGAAATGTGTCTTCGGTGTTACATCTGGAAAAATCCTAGGATACATTGTTTCAGAAAAGGGTATAGAGGTTGATCCAGAAAAAGTACAAGCTATAATGGACATGCCGCCACCACGAAATATCAGTCAACTTCAATCATTGCAAGGAAGATTACAATCCATCAGAAGGTTTATAGCCCAACTGGCAGACAAAAGCTTGCCATTTACACATTTATTGCATAAAAATGTCCCATTCAAATGGGATGACAAATGTGAAGCAGCATTTAATCAAATCAAGCAATATCTTATGCATCCACCAGTTTTAATTCCACCTATTCCAGGAGAGCCACTCATACTTTATATTTCAGCAACAGAAGTATCTTTGGGAGCTTTGCTAGCACAAGAAGATTCTACAGGTAAGAAAAGGGCCATATATTATATTAGCAGAACCTTAACAAGACGGGAGTTAAACTACAGTTTCATTGAAAAAGCTTGCCTTGCAGTGGTGTTTGCTTCTCAAAAGTTACGACATTATATGTTGGCTCATACAGTTAACCTGATAACAAAGATTGATCCATTAGAATACCTATTAAGTAGAGCTACTTTATCAGGAAGACTGGCAAAATGGGTAATGATCTTAAGTGAGTTTGACATTCACTATGTGGATCGAAAAACTATTAAAGGACAGGTCATTGCAGATCAGTTGGCTGAAGCACCTTTACAAGAAGAAAATCCAATGCACATTGAGTTTCCTGATGTAGATTCTTCACAACAACAATTCAGAGACCGTGGGCATTATAATTTGATGGCTCTTATACACAATATGGCTCGGGGGCAAGGATTCTCTTTGTTACACCTGAAGGACATACTATCTCACGATCATATCGGTTGATGTTTCCTTGCACAAATAACATAGCTGAATATGAGGCATTGCTCATAGGATTGAAGATAGCTTTGGAATGGCAGATTACAGAGCTGGAAGTCTACGGTGATTCACAACTTGTCATTAATCAAATTAATGATGACTATCAAACAAAAGATGATAAGTTGTTACCTTACAAGAACATGGTGGATGATTATAAGAAGTATTTTGTGTCAATCAAGTTTTCACAAATATCAAGGATTGATAATAAAGCTGCAGATGCCATGGCTACCATTGCTTCATTATTACAAATATCAGAAGATCAAACTAAGTATGAATTTTTGGTGGAACAATTGTTTTCTCCTGCCTATGATAATCCTGAAACCCAAGTCATATGTCATTTGACCAGTTCTAACTCATCTTTATATGGCAAGACTTATACTTACCTCAAAGATAACATCTTACCTTCAAATTTATCTCGCAACCAAAAATAGAATTTCATTCGCCAATCATCCCGTTATACCTTAATTACCAATATCCTTTATCGACATGGTCTTGATGGTACACTCCTTAGATGTCTTGAACGTGACGAATCTGAAAAAGCCTTATAAGAGGTTCATGGTGGTATTTTTGGAACTCATTCAAGTGGTTTGACCTTAGCCAAGAAACTTGTTAGAATGGGATACTATTGGCCTACCATGGAGAAAGATTCTTTTACTTTTGTCAAGAAGTGTTCTAAATGCCAGATCCACGGGAATCTTATTCATGCGCCTGCGCAGGAACTGCAACCTTTCCTTTCGACATGGCCTTTTTCTTAGTGGGGATTAGATCTTGTTGGAAAAATATATCCTTCATCGTCAAATGGTCATAAATTCATCATCACAGCTACAGAGTATTTTACAAAATGGATTGAAGCTGTTCCTTTAACAACAGTGTCTGGAAAAAAAATATCTTCATTTATCCTGAATTACATTATCTGTCGATATGGAATTCCTAGTTCTATAATTATTGATAATGGAAGACCTTTCAAGAATCAGGATGTTGATGAACTTTGTGAAAGATTTCATATTCAACACAAGTTCTCTACACCTTACTATCCATAGGGTAATGGTCAAGCAGAAGCTTCCAATAAAACCATCTTGAAGATATTGAAGAAGACAGTAAATGACGTCGGTCGTGATGGGCATGTTCAACTCAACCCAGCTTTGTGGGCATACAGAACTAGCATTTGCACACCAACAGGAGCTACACCATATGCCTTGGTCTATGGAGCAGAAGCAATCTTGCCACTAGAGGTTGAAATACCTTCGCTTAGGGTCTCACTCAAGGGATTGATAAATGACGAAGACTATAGGGTTTCTCGCCTCCAAGAACTAGAATTGTTAGATGAAAGACGTCAACATGCAGCTGATCATTTGAAGGGTTATCAACAGATTATGTCTCATAGTTACAATCATAGAGTTAAACCACAAACATTTCAAGTTGATGACTTAGTTTTAAGGGAAAATCCGCGTAATTAGCAAGACAGAGAAAAGAAAGGGAAATTTGAACCTAATTGGCTTGGTCCATTTGTTGTCATTGCAGCATATGGTTTTGGTGCATATCAGTTATCCACGTCAGAGGGGGACCTGTTTGAAGAACCAATCAATAGTATTCATATGAAGAAGTTCTATGCATAAAAGGTCCTGAAAAAATCAAAAAAATAATAAAAGGTCCTGAAAAAATCAAAAAAATATAAAAGGTCCTGAAAAAATAAAAAAAATCATAAAAAGGTTCTAAAAAAATCAATAAAAATTAGAAAAATCCTGAAAAGTGCAATAAAAAAAAAAAAAAAGTAGTGAAAACCTGGCAAACAGGCGCTATTTGTGATCAAAATGGGCTACTCCATTTATTAGTTTATGTCTTGTTTTCATTTTCGGTGTTATCCATCCATATCTATCATCTATATATATCTTTCATATCCATATCATATGACAGGGATTTTTATGTTTCATCATGGCTTGATGAAATTTGTATATATCCATACTCTTTAGGTGGTGTTTACAATAGGGGGAAAATGCAGAAACATAGACTGAACAAGAAAGGGGCAACAAGCTTTTCGAATATTGCAAATAGACACAAAAACATGCCAATTCAAATCAAAACAACATGATTCAAGCAATTATCGAAATGAGAACATCAATAATGATAACAAAGATAGGATGATCTTAATCTGAATAAATGTTTGAAATACTTTAATCAAAATTTGAATGGTTGTTTTATTTTTCTATCATATCTCTGGAGCGATTCAATGATGTACTGAACTAGAAGAGCAAGGAAGGAGTATGATTTTTCTTTGTCTGCTGTTTGTGAGGAAATAATTAGTACTATGCAAATTGGTCGTGAGACATGCTCTACTATGTACCATGGATGACATTTTAGAATTTGCATGGGAAAAGGATTAACTCTTGTTTGTTTATGCAAGCAATACTCAGGTCATCTCGGTTTAATTATACCTAGATGCTTGTATTAACTTGCTATATTAAAAATCATGAAAGCAATACTCAGGTCATCATCGGTGCTAACATACCCTTTGATGCTTGTATTAACTTTCAACATTTCAAAGCTCTATGATGATACAAAAAGCAAAACTAAGCTCTCCAAATGGCAATGTTGTATGGATGTCCTGCATAGTTAGTATAGATTGCATTCATGTTAAAAATAAAAAATAAAAAAAATTGCATTTTGCATTTATAAGATTTCTCAAAAGATGGCAAAGAATCAAATGGTTATATCTTTTTGAATACATGACTGAGTATATTTTGAAATTCACAAAAACATCATTTCATACTTTTTCATATATATTTATATTCAAAGCATACATTATATACATCATTACCATATGCATTCATTCATCAAATAAATTTCATCTCATAAAATCATGTATATAAATATCATAAACCATGAAACCATCATATCATACACGTCATATATATATATATATACATCATATATAATCATAAATCATCGTTGCATTTCATATATCTCAAAAATGAATGTCAAAATGTACAAGGATGTCAACTACAAATGATATAACATCATCGAAAATGTGATCATCTCACGGTATATACAAAATGTCTCAACAGAATATATATAATGGAAATGTCATCTACAAGGCACTAGGCAGTGCTATCCTCTGATGGCGCTGGCCTAGGACCTGTACCACCTGCCCCTGATGGACCTGCTCCGCCTGTCCCTGATGGTCCTCCTAGAGGTAAAGGCTATGCCACACCCCTGTTGGTAGTACGAGAACGACCATGAGTAGACCGTGACTGAGCATAACTCTCTCTCTGCTCAGGTGGAACTGCATCGTGATATCTAGTCCGATAAAACTCAGCCTCTCATGTGGCTCTGGTAACCTCTCTCATCATATCACCAGTCAAGGTGCTAGCTGATACTCTCTGTAGGCTATCTGCCAAAGCAACGACCTGCTCACCCCACTGTCTAGCTGTGTCTCTCTCAGCAATAACCGAAGTCAACTGACCCTACAACTGTGTAATCAGGGCCTGTGTCTGTGCTAGCTGGGTCTACAAACTCTGTACTATACTCTGTAAAGAGGAGAGCTGACCTGATACTGCCGGATCTACTGAAGGAGATGGATTTGTGTGTCGTATCCATGGTCCACCTCTGCCACCTCTCCTACCACCTTTCCTACCACCTCTATCTCCACCCCTACCATTGCCACCATCATCTCCCTCTGAGTCATCTCCTCCACTCTCATCATCATCACTATCCTCTAAATCATCATCCTCTAAATTTGAGTCCCTCTGTCGTCATCTCTGTGCAATAATAGGAGCAATAGCCTCATCAGGATCAAACATGCATGGTCCCGGATGCTCTAGGACATACTGAAAATACTCTAGTGTTGTCCCTGTGTCAAGAACATCCACTCGGTAATCCCACATCTGTGCTCCCAAATTGGTAAACTCTTCCACCGCTGTCTCATATGAAATCCATGGATCCCATACTGCGAGCTCTGGCTGTCGTCGTGCATAAATGGCTGAACCCACAGGCATACCCTGAATCCGACCAAACTGTCGACATACTTGTCCAGCAAGAAATCTCTCAATAATCCATGTAGTCCGCCCAATCAAAAATCTGGAAGTACATACATATGGCATCTCTCTTGCATCCTCTGGCTATGGCTCACAATCTAAATATGGCCGCCAGTATACTGTATCTAGACTATCCAATAACCGCTGCCAATGCACTAGTTTTCCCAGTCTCAGCTGAGTAATAATTTGAGCATATCTCCATCTATATGATCGACCAGCTGGTCGTTGTCCTCGAGTCAATGGACGTAAAACAACAAAGTGCTCCCATTCCCATATCTGTAATAATGAGCACCCAACAGCAAAACTCTGGCCTCTACCGTATACAATATGATGTAACTCATCATATAAGTGGGCTAGCATGCATGTACCCCATGCATACTGTGTCCTCTGCATCACCATACTCTCTAAAACACGACCCCATCCGATCGCAAACCCCTTCGACCTATGGTCAGGGCACAAAACACCTCCAATGAATCCTGCAAGTACAAATGGTAAAGGTGGATAGGTATCTATCATCTCACCCCATGGAATGAAGTATCCGGCAATCTGATTATCTCAAAAAATCCTCCTCAGAGCATCAGTGCCTCCAGCCTCTCGGCTATCAAAAACAACTATCTCTCCCATCACTGGGATCCATAGGATGCGATATACGTCCTTAGGGGTCACTGTAATCTCGCCCGTCGGTAAATGAAATGTGTTGGTGTCACTATGCCACCGCTCTGCAAGTGCTGTCAATAGAGCCCTGTTGAGGCGAACCTCAGGCATGTCTAGTAATGCACTCAACCCACATGCATCAATCACATCTCTATCTGACTGTAATAAATGTGGAATCAATGTCCATGTGCTCGAAAATGTCTCTCGTAACTGCAAAACACCTAATCTCTCCTGTTGTCACATCATCAAAGCAAAATCACCATAACGTATCAATCAAATCTGAAGATCAAACTATTTGTTTTTCATTTTCATGGAAAATAAATGATTAAAATCATGTTTGTTTTTAACAGCCTTAAAAGCAAACAAATCAATCAAACTATTTGTTTTTCATTATCATGGAAATCGGATAATCAAAATCATATTTGTTTTTAACAACTTTAAAAGCAAATTTATCAGTTCTTATTTGTTTTTAAAAACTTTAAAAGCAAATTTATCAGTTCTTATTTGTTTTTAACAACTTTAAAAGGAAATTTATCAGTTCTTATTTGTTTTCCAACAACTTTGGGAGTAAATTTATCAATTCTTATTTGTTTTCCAACAACTTTGGGATCAAATTTATCAGTCCTTATTTGTTTTCCAACAATTTTGGGAACAAATTTATCAGTTACAACAACATAAAATCAAAGGCGCTATGAAAATGTTCAATTGTGCTATGATATATATTAAATGCGCTATAGAATCAATCACGCTATGAAAATTATCAAATGTGCTACGAAAAGCTTTAAAGGTGCTAAAACAATAAATTTTTCACATAAACATCAGAAAACGTGCACTAAATGGAAAATTTATGAAAAGCAGGAGATTTACAGGATACATACTGGAGGTCCATAGTGTGCTGGTCGCTGATGTCATCGGATGCGCTCGAAACGGTGCTGGTGAACTGGAAGTGCCATAATTATCAACTTAGAGCTCAAAATTTGTAAATTTTACTAGGTTAAAATTGAAAATGACATGGAAAATGACATTTTTAACCTATATAATGGTAAAATTGGGGTATTTTACCACATTTTAGCATAGCAAGGGCAATTTCTTCATTAATTTTTTATTTCACATCTTTCCGGGTCAATTTTCTTCAAATCATTAGTTTCAAACGATGAATCGACATCTTCAAAATCATAAAAATCGCAAAATTTCATAAAAATTCATAAAAATAATAAAAAAAAAGTCTCAAAAATTCAAAATATTATCGATTCATCGTTTGCGGGGGCATATACCTATTGACATTTCGACAGTCAACATTTGGGGCAAATTTCAAAATTCTTTGAAGTAATGCGTAAAACACATCACTTCAAAGAGGGGCAAAATGTATACACCTAAAAATGGTCACATCATATTGTCTGGTAATTAATTAAATATTTTTAATATTTAATTAAAATCTTTGAATTCTATCTACGTATAAATAAATTTAAATAATTTATTTATATTTCTTCATTCTTTTATTTTGATTAAATAAATAAGTTTATTTAATCATCTTTTCGTATTCATTTCTTAATTAATTAAATAAATATTACGATTTATTTATATTAATTATCATATAATCTTAGTTTGAATATTATTATTCAAATAAAGATTAAAATATTTCTTCTTTTCTTCTAAATATCATTTATAATTAAATAATTAAATATTTAATTAATTCTTCTAATATTTCATATTCTTCTAAAGTCATATCATAATTAAAATATCTCAAAATATTTAATTAAATCTTTCATAGTTTTAAAAAAAATCAAAAATCAAAATTCATTAAATGAAATTAAATAAATTTATTTATTTATTTAATTTTGGGGATTATCTTCAACACCCATGAAACAAACTGCCCAAACAGAAAATTTAATTTTCTCTGTTTCTGTGCAGGCTTGTTCCCATGGGTTGAAGACAGGAATCCATCCTTCTCTCCAACCTCTTAACCTCTTCCATCTTCTTCTCAACTTCTCCATCTCTCACCTTTCAATTCTACCAGACAATCTCACAGACGTAGATTCTTGCCAACCGGGATTGTGCCTGCAAAATCTATAAATATGACTGTCAGGAACTCCAATTGATATAGAAGTTTTAAGCAAATAAATTATAGTCAAATTGCAAAGCATTCATAGCATTCATAGAATTCACTACATAGAATCATAGTGATCATAGCATAGAATCATGACATCTTTCATTCACAACCCCTGTGTATAATCCATAGCTCCTTGTCCATATCCGTGAACATTTTCATATTCATAGCATATAGGATAGAATTTCCTTTTGCATAACTCATTCTACAGCAGCCATTTGGAGAAGCTGACTTTATATAAAATCTGAGAGCAGCAGCTTCAAATCTCTGGAGATAGAGGAAGATGGAACACTTCTGAGAATTATCTTTATTTCTTTGTTTGAATTTTTAGTATAATGTTTCATTTTGTGTTTTGTTTTCATTTAGATTACATCATATAAACATTAACACACAATTTTAGTTTTAGCTTCCCTTTAAAACCCTTATATTTTTCCTTTTCATTGATCATTTGGGTTAGATTTAGGATTTAAGAGTATCACCATATTGAAAAATCTGACAAGTTCAAAGTTCCAATATTTGTTTGTAAGGCCCCTTGTGTTAACTAGCATTTTCACATTTATCACTGAGTTGTTTTATGCATTGTCAATAACTAACATTAGAGACCTTGGGGTTATCTCTTGAGGCTTGCAAATAGAGGTTTACCTTTCAAGAGAGATAGGGTTTTATAGTTTGTCTTAGTTGTTGTTGTGCAGAAAACACCATCAACATGAAGAAGTTCCTGACAATGAGGAGGAAGGGGGAGATTCCAAAAACCATACTAAATCTAGAGATCAAGAAAGTGTTAGGGCACAATCAAACTTTGATGCAACCAAAAGAAAGCATATGGCAACTGGATTATCTATGGATATGAGAAAGATTACTCCTCCCAAATTTGAAGGAAGCACCAACAAAGAGAAGTATTTTGAAATAAGAAACTATTTTTAGGTCACCAAAGTTGTGTGGGGAGCATTCTAGTTAGTTGGAGAAGCCTCTAACTAGTGGATGAAAAAGAAGATGGAACTTGGAATTAGTTCCTTAAAGCTAACTTCAGATGAGTTTGTTGAGATTTTTTGAAAGAGGTGGTTACCTGAACTCTTTTTCGATCAAAATCTCACAAACTATTGGAATCTTAAGAAAGGAGAAATGTCAATGAATGAATACTAGGAGAAGTTCTCTCATCTCTTGAGGTCTGTACCAATGTACCAAAAAGATGAGTGATTTCAAATTTGGAAGTTCTTCATGGGACTAAATGGCTAAATAGGTTGATAGGTGGATGTATATGGTCCAACTAGTATGGATCTAGTATACAAGGAAATCAAGCAAGAGCAAAAGCTTAAAGCCATCTACACCTACAGAGAGAAGAAGAATTGAAAGAAGTTCAGAGTACCTCAACCTAATCAAGCTCCAAATAATTTTAATTAGGGGAAGGAATTTCAAAGGCAAGGGGACAAGGTATTCTATAATAATTGGAATGAGTTGAGGAAGGATCGTCGAGGAAAAAACTACAACAAAGTTTGGACAAAATGGTGGTAATTTTGATAGGCTAGCAAAAATAAGAGGGAAATTAAGAGGATGTTTTACATGTGGAGGGGATCATTTTTCTAATCAATGCATAAAAAAACCATCAAGTTTTCAATTGCATGGAAATTCACTTCCTCCTCAATAGGTTGCATTTTAGTAAAGGATCCATGCAATAGTGAACAACCAACAAGTTAAATACTAGATAACCCCTGTGGAAGGTACTTTGTTTGGTTTACCTATTTCTATACTTATTGATACTAGAGCCACAAAAAAAAAAATCACCTAGATTAGTGAATCATATTTCTAGAAAGGTTGGTTTTAAGGAAAAATCTTAGGTTGTAGAATATGAAAACTAGGCAAGAGCAACAATGAACTATTGTTTATTTGAAGCAAGGGTTAAACTTCCAAGTTTCTCGACAGAAGTAAACTTGTAAGTAGCACCCTTAGTATCTTAAGATGTCATCTTAGGTATGAATTGGATATGGAAGCATAAAGCTAAATTGGATTGTCATGCTAAAACTATAAAATGTCTTGAAAATCTAAGTAATCCAATGTCTTTTCAAGGAAGACATACAAAAGTGAAAATGTGACAGATATTGGTTGTAGAGATGCATAGGTTGAAAAAGAAAGGTTGCCAACTATTTGTTGTTAAAATGGATAAACTAGAAGAATTCAAAGAAGTCACTTCTCAAGATAATGATAAGTATGGTGATATGCAAGATTCTCAAGATATTGAAGAAGAAGTGGTAGGATCTAGATAAATGAATATGGAGAAGTATCCCATCTTGCAAATTTTTTTGTATGTCTTTCCAAAAGAACTACCTAGTCTACCTCCCAAAAGAGTATTTTATTTCTCCATTGATCTAGTACCAAGATCAGAACTTGTATCTAAAGTACCTTATAGGATGACTATAATAGATTAGTGGATCTTAAGGCATAGTTGAAAAGAGTTGTTATCCAAGGGATTGATAAGACCTAGTGTTTCACCTTAGGTAGCACCAATGATCTCTGTAAAGAAGGATGGTATCCTACACTTTTGAATAGATTATCAAATGCTTAATAAAGCAACCATAAAGAATAATTACCCATTTCCATGTATTGATCATCTTTTTGATTAGATGTGAAGTGTAGAATTGTTTTTAAAGATTGATCTGTGATCTAGTTATCACCAAGGATCAAATATGAAGATAGTTTCAAAACTACTTTTAGGACTAGATATGATCAATATGAGTTCATGGTCCTACCCTTTGGACTTATTAATTCACTTACAACATTATTGAAATTGATGAACAATTTATTTAGGGATTGCTTGGATAGATTTGTATTAGTGTTCCTTAATGATAACCTAATCTATTCCAAGAATGAAGATGATCATTGTAAGCATTTAGAGATAGTTCTCCAATGGTTAAGAGAGCACAAGCTATATGGAAAACTCTCTAAGTGTACATTCTTTCATAAGGAAGTGTAGTACTTACCCATGTCATGTAATTTCAGATAAAAGGATTTTAGTAGATCCAACTAAGATAAAGGAAATGCTTGAGTGGCCAATGACCAAAAGTGTACCAAAGGTTAGAATTTTTATGGGTTTGATTGGTTACTATAGGAATTTTGTTGCCAAATTTTATAGGATAACCTTTCCTATTACTTCATTACAGAGGAAGGGTAAGAAATTTGAGTGGTCAAAAAAGTGTCAAGTAGCATTTGACCTACTTCGGGAGAATTTTACTACCACACCAATACTGAAGGTACTTTATTTAGAAGGTAACTTCACTGTCATAATAGACACATCAGGAGAAGGGTTAGGAGGAGTTATGATGCAAAAGGGACAATTCATAGTGTATGAATCTAAGAAGTTGAAGCCCTATGAGAAAAATTATGCATTGCATGATTTGGAGTTAATGGTAGTGGTTCATGCATTACAGATGTGGAGACACTATTTGATGGGAAAGCCTTTTGAGTTGAAGACTGATCACCATGGTCTAAAGTATTTATTTTCTCAACTTGCATGAAAAAGGAGATGTTTGGAGTTGATATCAAACTATGACTTCAATATCAACTACATAAAAGAAAAATATAATCGAGTAGTTGATAGCTTGAGTCGAAGAAGGCATATTACCTCAATGGTAACAATTCAAATTAACTTTAAGGGACAAGTGTTGCAAGAATCCTTGGGTGATGAATTCTACCAACAAGTTAAGTAAGCACTCATGGATAATCCTCAAGATGTAAGATAAGAAGGTTTTCACTTTGAACTAAATGGATTATTGAGGTTTAAAGGAATATTATATGTCCCTAATCTATAGGAGTTAAGGAGCTTGGTGTGGAAAGAAGTTCATAATACTAAGTACATCTTGGTTTGATGAAGATGTTGGTGGATGTGAAGCTGCTATATTTTTGAAGGGTATGAAAGGGGATGCTGCAAGAATTGTAGCAAGATTCTTAGAGCTCGAAAGAGTAAAAGAAGAACATCATCACCATGTGGGTCTTTTGTATCCACATGATATACCTGAAAGTAAGTGGAAAGTCATTAGAATGAAATTTGTGCAAGTTCTACCTATGTTAAGGAATAAGCACAATTCCATTCTACTCATGGTAGATATGTTAACTAAGGTGGCACATTTTATTTTGAGAAATATAAATGATGGAGCTTTAGTCATAGCTTAAAAATTTATGAACAAGAGATGTTTAGATTACATGGGATTCTTGAGAAAATTATTTGGATAGGGATGCTCGTGTGACATCTAATTTTGGTAAACCTTCTTTTCTTCACTTGTAACTAAGTTAAATATAAGTTCATCTTATCATCTAGAAATGGATGGACAAACAAAAAGAGTAAACCAAGTGCTTGAAGATCTACTAAGAAAGTATTGCGTGGATCAACAATACAAGTGGGAAGATTACATACCTTTGGTTGTGTTAGAAGTTTGGAAGTTTGTCACTATTGGTGCATCTTGGAAACATGAGCATGAAGTGTACATACGCCATTTGATTTGGATGACCTAGCATTTTCATTGATGTCAACATTGTGGGAAAGCATTTTTGGTGTCATTTGTAGAGTACTAACGATAATAGAAAATTGATCTATCAAGAATTTGGCTAAGTATTCTCTCTTGATGATGTTGTGGTTTAGTAATGAACAATAGGGGAATGGGAATGCTTTATAACCTAGGTCATAGAGCACCACAATTCTCCAATTGTCACTCAAATATGTCCTAGAATTCCAAATTGGATTGAATTTCAACACAAAGGTGAGTCAATTCTCAATCAAGGAAGGCCTAGGAGGGGGTTCTTTGTGCTTTGAGGAGTTCACCACCAATCAAAATCTTGGAAAAGACACTTTAACATTCAACTCATAAAACCTAGTAATGCAAGCCAAATAACGAATGCAACTGATGAAATTAAGCAACAAAAAGTTAGGGTATGTGCACTTGGGAAGTCTTGAAATGTGATGAGGATTTCAAAAATACAAAAATATTGTCAAAAAAGTGGTAGGGAGAACTAAGATGACCTTACTATTGACTTAGTCCTACTGCTATTTTTTGGGAGAAATGTAGAATCTTCAGATGTTGAAATAAATTCCAAAAGAATCTCTACAAAATTCCACTTGGAGGACTAAGACGCCCTTGGTGGAGACTTAGTCTCGATCATAATTTTTGAAATCTTCAAATGTGATCGTAAGGCTCAATGTCTTCACTTTCTTATTCTTTGATTTCAATTTTTGAAACTTTTGGATCTGACCTATAGGTGAATTTATGTGAAGATGGAAAATTTGCAATACAACTTTGAAACTTTTCAATTCAAATGATCTTCAATTATTCAACCTAAATCTGCAAACACAAACATGCAAGAGGGGAAAAACTTCTTGGTTGTGCGTAAATGTGGGTTTTCCTTGTGTTGATGATGATTTTACTCACAACAAACAGGGCAAATAAATTCTTCATAGACAAGACTACAAAGAGCCTATCCTTCTTGAAAGATATGAAACACGATAACCTAAGAGGGGATTCTACATTAACAGGGAATATCGGCTTTCATTCAATCCCAAGTCTTTGATAACCAGGTCATGGTTGCACTAGGTTCATGCTCAGGTACTGATGTGATATTGTTGTTAATCTCAAAGGGACTATGGTTATTTCTAGTTTTTCTAGGAATTATAAACATTTTACACAAAATTTCCACTTCATTGATGAAAATAACATCATGAAATCAAAATATTTACAACAATATTTCATGAACATCACATAGTCTTTGCTATCACTTAAGTAAATTTAGCATTAAGCATTCAAAATTTTTATGAAAAACAAAAGGTTTTCAATAAAATTCCTTCCATTTATTCAAGTTTTGAAACATTTTCAAGATTTAAACATCTACTCTAAAATAAAGCATAAAAAAATACTAAAAATCAAAATTTCTCCTAGTTATTCTCCATGGATGCCCCAAAGAATCAATTAAATAGAAAATTGCTTTTTATACTTCACCAGATTGCTTCTGGCTTCTACATATAAAAAATGGATTACAGATTTTTAATGAGGAGGGGTTTCTTTTCTAGACATCAAGTAGGTTATGTATGCACCCTTAAATGATGCAACATACAATCTTGTTTGGATGAACTAACAAAACTAGCTACAAAAGATACTGAGATAGGTAGCTATCTAATAAGCTCTGATATTAATCAATGTCTACATGCATAAAAAAATTTATGCCAAAATGGTTCAAAAAATAGGAAAAAAGAAAAAAAACATAAAATTTTATGCTCCTTTGACATCCACAAAATTTGAACTTAGAATAAAATAAAGCAAGAAATGGTCTTTTATAGGAACAAGGCCCCAAAATTTCAGCTTAAAATTCTATCTAGAGAATCAGAAATAACAAATTAGAATGTGGCATGTGGCATCTACCAATTGTTATCAAGAATATTCTAGACTAACTCAAGGCTTTGACTTCAGCAACAACACTTTTACTTCATGCTCCAGCATGAACACTTTGCATATGTTGAGGCTATTGGCTTCTTTCCAAAATAATGGAATAAGGAACATCTACCAAGACCAAGATCAACCTGCAAACTCAAAAATTGTAAACAAAAATAAACTTCCATCACACTTTCGATGTCTGGTATTTGGTTCTTTATCTTCTCACTTATGACTTAGGTGCCAAGATTCTTTCTTCACCTTTCTTCAACTAATACTCTTAGAAAGCATTTAATACTTGATCCATACATTCTTTTTAAATTCCTTGTATTACTTTCCAAGTGAGCTTGAGCCTAGTATACTCTTTAGATACCTAGAGTATGATACCATTCTTCTGCAATTTGTCTGCTTCATATTTGGCTATAGTTTTCCTGCACTGTATAATTTCATCAATAACCTCTCACGTTAACAACTGAATAGGGTCTCTATTTATTCTTTCTATCCATTCCTTAAAGGCTTTAGCTTATTTTCCTTCATGTCCTAATGTTTTGGGATCACAACCTTGACGTGCTAGTATTTCAATAAATTTTTGATTTTCACTAGTCAATTTTTGCATTCTTCGGTGACCTTTTTGAATCCTTTGATACATTGTATTAACATGTCACCTTCCCATTTCAACTATTTCTTCCATTTTTCTGGTAATGGAAGTTCTTGTTCTGATATTACATCACTCTATATTAACTCTTGGTTGTTTAACTGTATGAGAATTTTAAAGTTTCGCCTTTCTTCAAAAAATTGCTCCTGGAAAAATTTGCATTCATTTTCAAATATTCTTGATTTCTCTGAATGATGATATGCTTCCTTGTACTTACTTATTTCATCTATAATGAATTATTCTCCTTGCTTTACCTAGTACTCAATCCATTCTTCAAACATGTTCATTTTATGGAAAATTGTTGCAATTGCATCCACTTGTTCCCATGACATCAATACTGGATGTTGGGGAAGCTTAGCTTGTGCTTGACTAGATAAAGTTAATGACTTTATGAAATATTCCAAGGTAGAAACCCATTCTTTCAATTTTCTTTTCTTATGTTTGTATTCCTGCACTCTGGTAACATTAGCATTCAAATTCACTTTTATTTCCTCTAACTCTTGCTTCCAACATGAGTGTCCAAGGTTAATACTTGTATTCCTTAGGTGTTATTTCATGTATGTCTTTATCAGCTATTGGAGTAGCTATCTAGATTTTTTTTTACCATCTGCATTACTTTGTATGACATGTTTTGTCTTTTCTTTGTGCCTAGGTTTAGGAGTGTTTACTTCTTGTATAAAATTATTAAGATTTGGAGGTAATACTTCCACTTCCATTAGAGAAGTTGATTCCCTGATCAACCAATCAAGTGTATCATCTTGCTCTACCTTTGTAACATTTCTTTTTTCCTATTTTCCACTTGATTTAGGAACTTCTTCTCTTTAACTTGTCACATTTTATAAAATGGGAATTTCTTCAATGATTTCTAGCATAGATTCAGGATTAGTAGGGTTTGACACTATCTCCTCTATTTGAAGACTTATATTTTCCTATCTATCCATATTTTCAACTTCATCATCTCTCTAAACATTACTTTCTTTATTTATTGCTACATCAGGATTATCTTCATTTTAAATTCCATTACCTAAAAATTGTGTAGCTTCCTCTTCTTCAACTTCAATCTCTACTTCATCATGGCCTTTCTCTGGGTCTTCAAAGACCCGTGACTTCTCATTAACATTTGGCACATTCCCAAGTGAAGGTTGGGAATCAAAAGTATCTTCAACAATTTTTTCATCAATAGGATCATGCATTGTAGTCTCCCTTGTTTCCATCTCAAGTACATTAGGATTTCCCACCTTTGAAGTAAGTGTTCCTTGTATAAACTCTTCTTCAAAATTTATAGGATTAGAATTTGTATCTTGAATTTCTTTTGTCACTGGGTGTACCATGGGTTTGTCTTTAGACTTCTTTTCTTTCACTTTCTCCCTCCCAATGCTTATTTCATACTAGCCATATTAATATAAGGGGAAGAGATAAACAATGTTGTAGCCCTTTGAGATGCAAACCTAGTTTGTGTACCAATTTTTTTTGTTACTCCTTCTTCATCAATAATCACTCTAGTTCTTGGTTTTGCTATAGAGGAAGATGCACCTTTAGATCTTACTTTTGATTTATATTTTCTTGTCTCTACATCTTTCTTTTTGTCAAATGGTTTCATGAGAATTTCTTGTCTTGCAATTCTAGGGGTTCTTTCTTCAATTTGTATACCTAGAGCCACGTTACTAGTTTTCCTTCTTTTATCTTCTAAGACTATGGAATCAATTCCTCTTTCTTTGAAAGATTTACAAAAATCATCAATCTAGTGTTGAGTATACACTAATATTGGTCTAGTGAACTCATCAATTGATGTCATATCTTCATCATCAAAGCCTAGGTCTCGGATAGGTTCATCATATACCTTGCCTTCATTATAGAACTTGTTCAACACTTGGCCATCATCCTCTTCCAACTAATCTAGAATGTCATGAAGCTTGAGAATCTGGGTAGATTCTAGAGATGATCTTTCATAGTTTCTTCTTACCACGTGCTCATCTTCACAATTAAGCTAATAATCTTCTAAATGTGGCACATGAGCACAAAAACCAACTATATTCTTTGCAATATTTCCTTCAATATCATAGTATATTCTCTAGATTATGAACTCTTCAAAATGGTATGTTGTCAATTATTCTTCACACAAATGAGTCAATTTAATTGCATTACACTTATAGTTTCCTATTGCAATGGGAAATTTAAAAGAGGCCTTCTTGAAAGCATGGCTATAAAGGGCCTGAGACAACTTCAATTGTCTCACCAATTCCAATAAAACAATTTTATTTGTTGGGTACCTGGGCAACATGAATGGATGTCCATCAAATCCCTCTGCTCTAATGTAGGAGTAAGTAGGGAACTGTATGTACTAGCCTCCCATTAGTCAAATGACACTTTGTGCATCCAGGGATAATCTTTTGGCTTTATCACCTTCCATTGTTTTGACCAATTTCATGGAGAACAAATCATTGAATTTTCTATAATCATCTTTATATCCATGGATGGTGATTTGGGGTAGATGTGCATATATCAAATTGTTTCCTACCTTAGTGCCCAAAGTACCAATATGTTTCAACCCTTGTTTATTGGTCCTCATAGCACATGAGTAAACAACATACAATGACATATAAAAGCACCTGATTTCTAGAAATTTAGTTATCTATTCATATAATCTATCACTTATCAACTTTCCCCAATGCAATTGCATAGGACCTTCCATTAGGCTAGATATTATTACAAACATCCAAAGTTCAAATTTGCTTGCATCCCTTAAACTAGCTACTCTGCTAAGCAAAGTTATAATCTCTTGTGTTTCTTATTTGAACATAGACCTTTGAATTACCTTGGTCTATGGTGTAATTGGATCTTGGCACCATTGGGTACTCATAATTTCTCTACTACGCTCTTCAACATT
>VDFB02270651.1:629748301-629855152 GCA_007258455.2 Sequoia sempervirens
TTTCTTTGATTAGTCTACCTATAAGGGATTCTAACCCTTCTCTCCACTATTTCAAGACTCTTTATTCAAGGCTAAGTTAGCAATATGGGGAAAGGTATAGCCTATCTTACAATCATGACTCAAAATGGAAGCATGGACAAAGAATTTTGAATTGTTTGACAATAATGTTTTTGTATAAATGTATGGCTCATAGAAATGGGGCCTCATATAATTCTATGAGGCATATTCTACTCCTACCTTGTCAACCCTACCACATTGGCAAGCTAGTGAGTGAGCTATCTTTCCAATGCTCCACTATCTTTCTAATGAGGTAGGGTTGGGAAGGTAGGGGAAACATATTCCTCATAGAAATGGGGTCTCACGGTCATAGACATGGGGTCTCATGGTTGAGAAGGTAGGGCTAGTGTATTCCTCGTAGAAATGGGGTCTCTATGAGGCATACACTGGCCCCACCTTCTCAATCGTGAGACCCCATTTCTATGAGGCATATGCTGCCCCTACCTTCTCAACCCTACCTCATTAGAAAGATAGTGGAGCATTGGAAAGCTAGCTCACTCACTAGCTTGCCAATGTGGTAGGGTTGACAAGGTAGGACCAGCATATGCCTCATAGAATTATATGAGGCCCCATTTCTATGAGCCATACATTTATACAAAAACATTATTGTATGAGGCATACACCCTATTGGAAGGCTAGTGAGTGAGCTAGCTTGCTAATGCTCCACTAGCTTTCCAAGGAATTTGAATTCACATGCCTTTTCCATGCTTCCATTTTGATCCTATCTTGCAATCATGGCATGCCACATTACCACATTTCTTTAAGGCATTCCATTGACAAAAATTTATTTCATTCTCTCATATTCATCCAACTTTGACTCATCATTCTCTTCACAAAGCTCTTGATACAAACACCCAAAACTAATACTAGGGCATAAAACCTCTGGTTGAATCCTCAAACCACCTTAAACATCATTAAAACAACTAACTAAAACCAAGGAAAGGTTCCTAAAACTCTCATCTATCTCTTCCCTAAAAATTCACTCTCAACTGGCTCACAGGCTAGTAGTAGTCGTTAAGCACAAAAATGGGTAGGTGTGAAAAAATCCATTGATGCAATGTTAGGGAGGTCCTTCAACAAACCAACACAATTTAAGATGTTTCAACCACTTTTGAAAACCTCAAACCCCTCTAAATGGAAATTTCCTTCTAAACTGCACTACTTGCCTAGTAGCTATGCAAACCTCTCTTTTGGATCCTAACTCGCAATCTATCTATCAAAACCTCAATATATGCACCATTTTGAGCACCCATTATGCCCATTCAAAACATATCACAAAATCACATATGGTCACTTTGGACCAACTCCTCCAAAATCAAGTTCCTACACTATCCTCAAGGCTAATTAGGCATGTTTTACAAAGGAAGTCCTCTTTAAACTTTCCCTCAAGTACAAAACATCATTGGGAAGCACTAACAAGCCCACATAAACACCAAATCCATAATTTTTAACTCACCCCAAACTTTCCAAGTTTCCTTTCTATCAAACCCTTACTTTTGTTTGAATAGAAGAGAGCTTATTGAAAATGCACCTACCCGCACTTGGATCACTCAACTAACACCTCAAACAATCTCTATTTAGTCTACAAAAACTCAAAATACCATAAAATTCTGCTGCCCCCAAGGTTTCCCACTTTTCCTCTCTCAAATAACACAATTTCACTTAAAATATGTGCTTTCCACCCCTAGGGCATCATGCCCAAACACACCATTCACCTTATTTTCCTTTGAAAAGTTTCAAACATATCAATCTACACTTTCTCACACCAAAACTATCATATTCTAGCCTTTACCAAAGAATTTTCTTTAGACTACCACTTCTAGCCATGCCTTTTAGGCCCAAAACTTGGAATTTTCTACTAGGGAAGCATGGAAAAAGTCCTCAAATGACTTACCCAATGCTAAAACCTTGCTCATACACCTAAACCTACACTATTAGTTGAGAATATAATTTTTTTTTTCTTGATGAAATTTGATCAATCCAACTTCAAATTGAAGCTAGCTCTATTGCCCACCAATTGCAAAGGGTTACAAAGCACAACAACAAATTTCAAAGAAAATAAAGAAAAAATGATTGGAAACAATGATTATCTATTGATTTCTTCTTCAAAACTTCCAAATCCCTATTTAAAATGAGATACCAAACTTATATAAACCATTTCCCTCCTCAAACCATCCACTAAAACTAACTTTCAACTCCCATGATGATTGCAAGTATTTTTTATGAAGCCTTGAATGGCATATATTTTATTTATTTGAATGGATACATTTTTTAGGAACTAATATATGCCTCATTACCATGATATAGGTAAAATTATCCACCATGCAAAAGAAACAAACAAGGAATAAACTAATAGATGAAGAGTATGAAACTTTAAAAAAAAAGGAGAGAGAACAGTTGACGACATATCGTGAAAAGAAGAAATTGGATATGATTGACGAAAACAAGCCAATTGAAGAGGAACCTCAACCATCAAAAAGAGAACAAACATTGGCAGCACAAAGGGCACGAATGTGAAATCATCGTGGTAGGACAGATTCAGATACCGTAGTTGGAGACACTCTGTCTACCGCAAGTGAATACGAAGGGACACCATTAAGCACAAGTGAATATGAAGGGACATCATCTACCACAAGTGAATATGGAGGGACACCATTTATCACAAGTGAAAATGGTTGGACACCTTCCAAAAAATCTCAAGTTGAGAGTACAACATCACTTAGATTTGATGAAGAAGGTATGCCATCATCCCCACGTGAACCTCAAGGTATATCTTCTACTCCACCCTCAATCGAAGGTACACAATCTAGCCCACCTCAATTAAATATTGATGAAATTCCTAATGTTGAGATGTATGTACCTAGGAGAACAGCACCTAGAATTTTGTGTAGAAAGCCAAAGTATTTGATTAATATTGATGAGGATATTTTCTAGAAAATGGAAGGTAAGATTCTAGCACACACTTGTAGAAGATATGCTAATAAGATTTGGAAATTCTTCTTTGAAAGGCTAAATGAGACTGCAAGATGTCAACTATTTGTTGAAATGATGTGGGGCATAAAGTATAAAACATCATGAATACTCTTGGGTTGAGAATATTGAATGCATCAAGTAAAAACACTACTGTGAAGAATCTAATGGATGCTTATGAGAGTGTGGGTAATACCTCCAACGTGTCATTACATCGAATTTGGTAAGTAGTCAAACAAAGAGATCCTGTCTCATTAGACAGATAAGTGAAAAAATGATAATTAGTAGAAAAAAATTATCAAAATCCATTCAAAAGTGACAAAGAATTGAGGGCACCAATTCAAATAAATTAAGGGCGTTCTCAAGGAGACTACCACAAAAAGATAAAAAAAAGTTGTTTAAGCATTGAAAACACTAATTGAAGAGTATTGGAAGAATAACACAAGGCCATCTTCAAATCAAAATGATGTGGTAAGAAGGAGAATTGGTAGTTGGAACTATGAGCCACATCCAAAGCATTTTTTGGATATGACTCAAAACCAATTTTTTCATAAATTTCAACAAGATTATCCCCAAATTAGTATTTTTCAAAGATTTTTTGAAATGCTTAAACCTTTTTATGTCAAGATAAATAACACGTGCACTACTTTTTGTAAACTACATATTGAATTCTCTAACCATTATGATGTTTATCATTCTATATGTTTAGATTTGCATACTAACGATGTTTTACATGATTGTAGCATAGAAGCCCCACCAACATCTTGAAGAGAGTTATAATAAATTTTTTTTATGTGAAATAGAGGATGGCCAAATATTCTACAGGACAACATGCTTGGATGGTTCATGAAAGCGTTGTGGTGGCTCGCAGTGTATGCCAGTATGTCAACATATGGAAAGCACAGATGAGGTGGGACACAAACTAGTAGAGTTTGAGAAGTATAAAATAGTGGCATATGTTGCAAAAGATGAGTCTCAAGCAAAAATGTGTGATTTGGTTATTCAAAAGATTCCATTGTATTAGTTTATGTCCATGTTTTGTGACAATATAGTGTATTAGTATGCAAGGTATACCCATAGAGCTCGAGGCCTGGACAAGCAATTCAAGCTATGCAAGGACACCATTATAGTTGGTAGCATAGTATCCGTGGTTGAATTTGTAGAGAACTACACTCTAGAACCATAGCGTAAGGTGTAGTCACAATATTACAACTCGACACAAGTTTTGATATTTGTACACATAACATTCATTCATGCAGCTAATAGTACAAAATACCAAAGGAAGATATTGAGGGAGTATCAGTTTTATATTAGTGATGATCACACACATTATCTAGAGTTCGTGCAAGCTTGATTTTAGATGTTCTACATTGATTTGGCTTAGAGGGGCACAGCATATAGTCAACATATAATATGGTTAGATAACTATACAACATAGTTCAAGAACTCATACATGTTCTACTAGTTGTGTAGGATGCATGTCACTATAGTGCTCAACATATGTGGAAATTTTGTGAGGCTGGGCATGGAAAGGGGGAGAATGATGGTGTAGAAGCAAGCATGAAAAGAGCATTAGCATGAGAAGTATTAAAGTATAAAGATAGTGCAAAGTTGATAGATGCAAAATCAATCATCGAGTGGTGTAATGATTTGATGGGTCCAGGTAATGAAGGTACATCTTTAGTTCGCATATTTTTTTAGTTTATGGATGATACTAATATTGCACAATATGAGGATTGTTGTACACTAATAGGATTGAGTGAGCTACACTCTTTCCTTAGCTCAAATACAGGTTCATGGAGTATCAATATATGGAAGATTGCATGCTTTTTTTATTCATGTCCAATGCAAGCTTGGAATGATTGTGAATTAGGGGAGTGGGTTGACAAATAGATGACAAGTTATCTTAGCCCACTTCTCATGTATCACCCTCCAATGGCATTGGAACTAACACATATGGAATCATCTGTTGACTTTTACCACATATCAAATTAGTTCAATTAGGTAATATATCTACTTGCTTAGTTATTGAAATTCCATATTGTTATCTTAATTTGTAGTGTATTCATAATGTTGACTAATTTTAAGAGATTTGTTGCACATATCAATGCAAGGCATGTTTATGCAATAATTCCAGATGAAGACAATGAAGAGGGAATAAACTATTACTTGTGTCATTGTGTTGAGGCCAAAAAGAAATTGGAGGCCCTAGTTATAGGTGGAGAAAATATCAAATACCCTAAAGGCTTAGTTGTTACTTGAATGTGGCTTAGAAGGTACCCACATAAGAGTGTTAAACATTGGCTATTTTAGGAATTTGACATGCATTGTAAGATCCTTCATTACTAAAACCTTGTCATGGCATCCAATATTCGTTTGACCAAATATGGGGGTATACTTTTGAACAAGACCTTGTGGAAGGTCTGTGAGTCTAACCATGAGGCAATATTTGACGCAATAAAGAGTATAGAAAACTTGAAAGGTTTGTTGGATTAATTTTTAAGTATGCACATTGGTTCTTATTAATTTATACTTGTATGCATATTAATTTGTTTGATGCCAATGTTATCATCTTATTTTACTTTTCCTATTTGTAAGTAACGTACTAAAAATTCATTGGTGTCCCCTTGTAGAAAATGCAGATTTATGAGCCATCCAAGAGAAACTTAGCCAAAAAAGCAATGCAACATCCTTATTTTGATGATGTTAACAAATCTCAATTATGATTTTAAGCCATTACAAAAGTGTGTGTGAAGCTTGGTGATGGAATTTGAAGTTATTGATTTGAAGTTAACCTTATCATGACCACCTATGATGTAGACATTATAAGAGCATATCGAATTTAAAGTTATTCTATTCATGAGAGGTATTGTGTGCAATAGGTATCTTGGAACTCCCAAGGAAGATGTATGACTAGGAGTGACTAAGTTGAGAGACTGACATGCCTATCCTTAATGGAAGCATCAAGATTTATGCCTTGTTGTTCTCGAGTTGGAACCAAATGGTGTGGATTTGTTGTTTGTAAGTGCCTTCCATCTATTTTCATTTCATTTCCATTTTGGATGCTCTTTCATTTTCTTCTTTTAATTTGCATATTTGTAAGAAAACTACTAAAAATTGATTGGTCTCTCCTTGCAAAAAATGTTGATTTATGAGCCATCGAAGAGAATCTTAGCCAAAAAAGCAATGCAACATCCTTATTTTGATGATCTTGATAAATCTCAATTATGATTTGAAGTCATTATAAAAGAGTGCGTGAAGACTAGCGAGGGAATATCAAGTTACTCATTTAAAGTTAACCTCATCATTAGCAACTATGATTTATACATTATAAGACAATATCAAATGTATGAGTGACATTGTAAAAGATCTATGCGAATGGAGTACCTAAGGCATTTTGCCTATGGTACAAGGCACCTGGGCCTTTATTTTGTAAAAGGGCTTTAGTATGTAGTGTCTTTATGTTTAAGGTCGTGTTTTGGTTTTGAAATAAGGTATTTAAGACCATGCTACAATGTTTTGGGTCAGTTTTGGTTAGGAGGAGTCATTTTGAGTAAATTTGGTAAAGTTACAAAAATTGTACATTTGGACGATTGAATAATAAAGATTCATTGTTTTTTATGTTTTCCTACATTGAATTTTGTTCCTACAACTACTTGTACATTTTGGTACACCCTAGAAGTGCTCATTTGTGCATTGGAATTGATGGAGGAGTGGACTACCTTTCATTTGCATCTTGTCTCATTTGATTTCATTAGGATTTGAGTGATTTATAGTGTTTTGACAGCCTGCTCTACATCAATATAACTAGTATACAGTCTAACTTATTATAAAAAAATCATTTATTAAAACAAATCTAACTAATGATTACATATCAATATCAATATACCATAAATTCTATTGAAATAAACACTTGTAATGAGATTTATTCAACTATTGGAATTTATTGCTACCCTCAAACATTTGTAATTTAAGCAACGTAATCCCTTAACAGTCCAAATTGCAAAAGGGCAACAATATTTGATGGCCTATTACTTGGATACCATGTTGGTTACAAAAATTCCATCTGAGGAATCAAGATCATGTAGGGAACCTTTACAATAACCTCTCTCGGTTTTTGTTATCTCAAAGTTATTTTTTCGTGGTGTTCAATTTTGACTTGATGGAAAAAGTGTCAATTGAAAGCAATGTAAAGTTGCAAAGTGGTGCAACTTTCATTCTACAACTTGTGTGACCAAACGAACTGTTCCAACGTATCTAAATGGGTAGTTTTATGCTACGAATGGTCCTCTTTTGCACCCAAACATGTGGAATCACTCTGATCTATGTTGAACCGGATTGATTCCTTAAGAGTCCAAAGTGCAAAAGGGCAACAATCTTTGACGAGCTATTACTCAAAAATAGTGATGCTTAAGAACTCTTTGTATGAGCCTATGGGATTGTGTTATGCCCCTCTAAAATAATTTTTCTTGGTTTTTGTCATCTTGGAGTTTTTTTCCCGTGGTGTTCAGTTTTCACTTAATAGAAAAAGTGTCAAATACAAGCAGTGTAAAGTTGCAAAGTGGTGCAACTTTCATTTTGTAACTTGTGTGACCAAAAAAACTATTCCAATGCATATGAATAGGTATTTTTCTGCTAAGAATGGTCCTATTTTGCACCCAAACATCTGGAATCGCTCCAATCTACATTCAACTAGATCAATCCCTTAAGAGTCTAAAGTGCAAAATGGCTACAAAATTCAACATGTTGTTACTTAGATACCATGATGTTTAGAAACTTATCATCTGATCCTATGAGATCATGTTGGATCCCTCTACAATAACCTCTCTTAGTTTTTTCTATCTTGGAGGCATTTTCCTGTGGTGAAATTTTTTTTTTGGGAAAAAGTTGTCAAATGCAGGTAGTTGAAAGTTGCAAAGTGGTGTAACTTTCATTCTTTAGCTCACGTGACCAAAAGAACTATTCCAAAATGTTTGAGTAGGTGTTTTTATGCTAGAAATATTCCTCTTTCCCTCCCAAACACTTGAAATCGCTCTGAGCTACATTCAACCAAATTGATCCCTTAAGAGTCCAAAGTGCAAAATGGTTACAAACTTCAACATGTTGTTACTTGTATACTATGATGCTTAGAAAATTCTCGTCTAATCTTATGGGATCATGTTGGAACCCTATACAATAACCTCTCTCATTTTTTTCTATCTCAGAGGCATTTTCCTATGGTGGTGAATTTTCACTTGGGGAAAAGTTGTCAAATGCAAGTAGTTGAAAGTTGCAAAGTGATGCAACTTTCGTTATGCAACTCATGTACCCAAAGAGATTGTTCCAACACATCAAAATAGGTATTTTTATGCTAGGCATGGTCCTCTTTCACACCCAAACACACGAAATCACTCTGAGCTATGTTCAACCAGATCGATCTCTTAAGAGTCCAAACTGTAAAATGGCTGCAAACTTTAGCATGTTATTACTTAGATACCATGATGCTTAGAAACTTATCATCTAATCTTATGGGATTATGTTGGGTCCCTCTATAATAACCTCTCTCAATTTTTTTTATCTTAGAGGTATTTTCTCATGGTGGCGAATTTCACTTGGGGAAAAAGTTTTCAAATGCAAGTAGTTAAAAGTTGCAAAATGGTGCAACTTTCCTTCTACAACTCATGTGACCAAACAGGCTATTCCAACACATCCAAATAGGTATTTTTATGCTATAAATGGTCCTCTTTCATATCCAAACACGTGGAATTTCTCTAAGGTACGTTCAATCAGATCGATCCCTTAAGAGTCCAAAGTGCAAAATGGCTACAAAATTCAACATGTTGTTACTTGGATACCGTGATACTTAGAAACTTCTCATTTGATCCTATGGGATCATTTTTGGCCCCTATATAGTAAATTCTCTCAATTTTTTCTATCTCAGAGGAATTTTTCCATGGTGGAAATTTTCTAGTTGGGTAAAAAGTTATCGAATGCAAGTAGTTGAAAAATGCAAAGTGGTGCAACTTTCATTTTGCAACTCATCTAACCAAAAAAATTATTCCAATGCATTTGAATAGGTATGGTTATGCTAGGAATGGTCATACTTCACACCTAAACATGTGGAATCGCTCTAAGCTACGTTCAACCAGCTTGATCCCTTAAGGGTCCAAAGTGCAAAAGGGAAGCAAACTTCAACATGTTGTTACTCGGATACCATGACGCTTAGAAACTTTGCATCTAATCCTATGGGATAAATTTTTTCTCCTATACAATAACCTCTTCCATTTTTTTCTATCTCAAAGGAATTTTCCTATGGTGGCAATTTTTCACTTGGGAAAAAAGTTCTCAAATGCAAGTAGTTGAAAATTGTAAAGTGGTGCAACTTTCGTTCTACAACTCATGTGACTAAAAAAACTATTCCAATGCATCTAAATGGGTAGATTTATGATAGGAATGGTCTTCTTTTTCACTCAAACACATGGAATCGCTCTGAGCTACGTTCAATCGACTCAATCCCTTAAGGGTCCAAAGTGCAAAAGAGAAGAAATCTTTGACAGGCTATTACTCAGAAATTGTGATGCTTACAAACTCTATGTCTGAGCCTACAAAATCATGCTGGGTCCCTTTACAATAACCTCTCAGTTTTTGTTATCTCAGAGTCATTTTTTGATAGTGTCCAATTTTCACTTGATGAAAAAGGTGTCAAATGCAAGCAGTGTAGAGTTGCAAAGTGGTGCAACTTTTGTTTTGCAATTCACGTGACCAAAAAAATTGCTCCACCACATCCCAATAGGTATGTTTACACTAGGAATCATCCTCTTTCACATCCAAACACATAGAATTGCTCCAAGCTATGTTCAACCGACTTGATCCCTTATGATGGCATGCAAAACAATAAAAAAAGAAACATATACACGACAGTTGAGAAGTCTAATTTTTCCACACAAAAAGCATATGATCATCCTGAAGTCAAAAAATCACAAGATGTTTTTCAATTATCCTCCTTTCCCTTACAAAAATATACAACCAATTATAAATGCGTACAATGGTGGATCTTTGAAACATTTTATTTTTCCTCAATTAACAACTTTGGTTGTGAAGCATTTTGTCATTTTCATTGGAAATTATTTGCTATGCTTGAAAATTGGAGTATAAGAGAAACAAGTGATGCTCTCATGTACATTTATTATTTGGTGTGATGAATAAATTTTCCACCGTTGAGTCCATTTCTTATTTGTATTATAAATTATAACTTGTTTTCTCTTGAGTCTATTTCCTATACAAGAAATAATATTGCAAAAATTTGACATATAAATATTTTGACATGTTTATATGGTGATGGATCAAGAACATAACAATTCATTTTGCACTATGAGGATTATTCTGTGAAAATTTTAAATACTATTCAAGATAAATTTTTGTATGATAATGTGTCAATAATTTAACTACTTCATTTACTATGATTATTATGTTTTGCAAGTGTTGTGAAGATTATGTATCCTTTGCTTAATTAACAAATAATGCATGAAGGACAAACCATGATGGACAACAATGATCAATGCTAGGGCTAAGCAATTAATAAGTATACATGTGAATAAGTCAAGCATGTACATGTGAATAAGGGAAGCACAAGTACTCAAAAACATGTATTCCTTAAATTTTACACAAGAATACATAGTATACATAAATTAATACAAAGTATATGCACAAATACAAGGTATACACATGAAAACACGTAAGTCACAAAGTATACAGTGGAACACATGTAAGTCACAAAGTATACACATAAGTTGTAAAGTATACACTTGAATACACGTAACTCATATCTATTGAACCATGAACTTATAATGCAAATATGGACACCATCAATAAAAAAGATTTGTATTAACCAAATAGCCATGTAGGCACACATCAATATATGTCAATATAAGTATAAAATATAGGTATAAAATAGCCATATAGGCATACAATTTCAAACATATCCAATGAAAAATATGTACAAAAATTCCATATAGGCATATAACAAAGGGCTTTGGAATCAAAATTCATTGCTCTTCATGCTCTAAAAAAACTCTTTCCCTTTGCTTGTTGATCGGATGGTGATACGTTTGTCACTCATTTATATTGCAGTTGAGGAGTGCTCCTACTACTCCTCCTAGTGTTTAGTTCTTGGTGAAGTCTTATCTGTTATAATAATAAGTAAAGACTTTAATATATAGAAATTACATTATAAAAAATAATATATTTAACAAAATAATGACTTACTGCCATTTGATGATCACTCTCCATGAGGGAAATATTCATATGCCCATGTTGAGGCATGTTGAAGCCCTATATAAACCATCCAAAGAGAAATTAAATTACAAATCAATAATGGTTTGATTTTTCAATAACTAACATCTATAACAACTAATGTAAATTGAAATTTAGTAATTTGCCTCATACCTCCCCTGTCGGAGCCATCAAGGATTTTGTAGTAGATGAAACACCGATCTCCATTGCCCTCATCACATTCAGAGGTGTTCCCACTTGCAACATCTGAAAATAAAACAAAAAATTATTCAATCACAAAAAACTACAATAGTGATCCATGTCATGACTTAATATAATGTATGAGATAATGAGAAATATTTTGGGTACTTATTAAACTATATATTTATGACTATCATGCTTACTATTTTCCCTATCCATATCTTGTTTGAAAGCACGTGTTTTTAGGCTTTTACCCATAGCAACAAGCCGGTGAACCATTTGATAAAATTTTTTAGTAGACATGTATGATAATTGTGGTGGCATAGAGAAGGCAGTGAATTTTTTGAAAAAATGCCTCAAAGAAATGGGGTCTCATGGTGATGGAATTCTATTACAAAAAAATGCACATCATGACATTCCATCACCATAAGACCGCATTTCTTTTAGGCATTTTTTCAGACAGTTCATTACCTTCTCTATGGTATTATTGCTTACTATTATGCTTTGATAGAAAATTTCCCAAGCATCCATAGTTTGTTGGAAAGCACCTATTTTAGGCTTTTAGCCATAGCAGCAATGAAGTGAGTAGTTTGATAAAATGCTTTGGTACACATCTATGGAAAATTTGGTATCATAGAAAAGGTGTTGAGTTGTTTTAAGAAATTCCTCAAATAAATGTGGTCTCATGGTGATGGAATGGCATTCCATCACCATGAGACTGCATTTCTTCGAGGCATTTTTTCAAACTACTAACTGCCTTGTCTATGCTATTCTTACTATTATGCTTTGATAGATTTTTTCCAAGCATCCATAGTTTGTTGGAAAGCACATTTTTTAAGATTTTAGCCATAGCAATGAGGAAATGAATTGTTTGATAAAATGCTTTGGTAGAAATGTATGGAAAATGTGGTAGCATAGAAAAGGCAACGAGCTATTTGAAAAAGTTTCCTCAAAGAAATTGGGTCTCATGGTGATGGCCATCACCATGAGACCGCATTTCTTTGAGCTATTTTTTCAAACAACTCATTTCCTTGTCTATGCTATTGCTTCCTATTATTCTTTCATATATTCCTTCCAAGCATCTATATGAGGAAATGAACTGTTTGAAAATATGCCTCAGTAAAAGTGGTCATATAGAATGCCATGACAAGAAAATGCAATTGGAAGCTACCCCTACATATTACTTATGCTATGTGAAGTAATTGCATCACTACTTATGTTGACTTTCTAAACAACTATATTGTAGTTGAAGTTTTGTCATCTATCATCATCTAGTTATTAGTTATGGAATGTGAAGTAATGCTTTGAGTTCAAAAGATGTGCAATGAAATGTAATTAACGATATGAATATAAACTACAAAAATCTATTAAGTACAATTCATTAGTTAAACTCTTTATTCTATTACCTGCATGTAGGTTTGACTAAATCCACTGGCACTGGGAGGTGTTCCCATGAAACGTCCAATATTAGCCTATTCAACATCCAAAATCACATATTAAAATACCATTCATCAAAAAATGCTATTAACATATAATAAATTTACAATTATTTACTAGTTACATACCTCAATAGTAGGTGTAGTGGAGAAATAAGAAGGTGTAGGGCCGGTGTATCCAATATCAACATGGGGACCCTACAATTTTATTGAAATCATAAAACTAAATTAGTTAATCTTGCATTTCAAAATCAAAATTTAATAAATTAAATTCAATGAACATGCTAACTTTTACCTAAGTATCAATGCCATATGCCTCATGCAAAATTTCATCATCCCTCTACATCTCCATATCTATAGATGGATCCTATGTAGTAGCCTCCTGAGTGTCACTGGGGTCAAAATGAACAAGTTTCTCTGCAAGATTGACACAAATGGGTTTGAAGGCCACCACTTGAAGACTCCCCTAGATGGCATTGTAGAATAGGGATGGCATGCTAGATAACACTCTGGGTCAAAGAGCTGATGGCTTGCAAATTCACTACGTGTCAACACTCTCCTTCGCAAGGGAAGGGATAATGATGTGCTCATGAGGCAACCTAGCGAGACGTCATCTCCCATGCTATGTAGGATCTTGCTATGCATTGGGTCTATCTTGAGCTGACCCCCCACCTCTCCCCTGGAAGTCCCTCATATCAAAATAATTTAGGATTTTTTTCAAGATGAACTCACAATATATTTTTCTAAAGAAATATTGTAGGACTTTACAATTGTTGCATGGTGGGTAAGCAAAAACTAGGTACCACCTATCATAAAAAAATGTTCCTAATCTGTTGGTGGTGGCACTAATTAATAGGAAACCTCTTTGCATTGAGGGCAAGATTTTAATTTGTGTGTGGGTCAGTGAATAATGAGCACAAATCACCTGTTGTAATTTGTAAGTCTTTTACATCTTTATATGATAATTTATCCACATAATAAGCCCTAGCCGCTTGCTTCCTATATTTCCATCCAGTTAATTGTTTGTTGATTAAATCTAAATTTTTTAACATTTTTTTCAATGAGGTTGCCAGGGTCATCCTTTCTGCAGTTGAATCATTTGGATCACTCAACCTCTTGATTAAATCCTCAATTCATTTTTTATTGTTCTCAATTTCACTCATTAAATTTTGTTGAGTGTTAGGAGGGTGTTGAGGGATTGGTGGAAGAGCTTGTTGTTGTGGTTGATTAGCTTGATGATTTTTTTCCTCTTGTTGTTGCTATGCTTGTTGAGTATTTTGAGGAGGGTTTGCAAGTTGATTAACATCTCCTACAAATTCAAAAAATAAATATAAAAAAATAACCTAAAACTAACAAATTTAAAACAAAAAACAAACAATCCTTACCTCTCAAACCTCCTTGTCGACATGGTAGAATCCTGGTGCTGAAACAATAATTGTTGATGAATAATTTCACAAAATAGCTCCTCCCAGAACACAAGCATGGAAAATTGGGGTTTTGGCTGTGGGAAACCAAAAAAAAAAAGTTAAAAGTTAAAATGAATTTGATTTCTTTCTTTTTTACTTTTAATAGGTCATAACGCAAGCATGTTATAATGTTCTCATGTTATGGGCTCATTGTGGCCAAGCCTCAAGCTCATCACACCAAGCCATAATGCGCTCGAGTTATGAGTTTTCAATTTTTTTTTTAAAAAGTGGCCACAAATTAGCTACCCATCTTCATGCACCCACCCCACCTTAAAGTAATTTCTAATGCCAACTAGGAGAAATTACCTTTAAGGTAGAATAAAATGGTATTTTGCAACATGATAGGCCATGAGAACTTATTGGAAAACCCTATGACAAGAGATATATTCCCAACAAGAAACCTTATGATAAGAGGTTGCCCCCAAAACAAAGCCACATGATTAACAAGACACAAATAGCACATAAGGGATCCATAGATCTAGGGTCAATATAGACCAAAGATAATGTATATTATGATCATGCTCAAAATTTACATCATTCCCCAAATACTTGTGGAACTACGAACACAATGGAGGAATGACACAACAAAACTTTTGGGGAAACATGGAAGAGACGTAAATGTCTCAACACTTTGCATCATTCCCAAAAGAAAACACAAGACAAAAACATTCACAACATAAAGATGAATGGAGATACAAATAGATAAATGCCACAATTCATTCATTTTCTTTGTATCCTTGTGCCAACAAGAAAAATAAGGCTCATGCAAAGAAAACTAAAAAACACAAAGTTACATCAAGCAACACATTATGGGAGATCATATTACATGTAAGAAAACACACAAAGAAACCAAAGGGGTACTACACATACGATCCGATCTAAAGAAAATCATATACATCTTAATATTTCTCATCATAAATGGAAGGTAGACAATAAGCTAAAGGAAATAAAAAAAAGTGTGATACAATGATAAACACTAGGTTCAACACATGGTGGTTCACTTGCATTAAGAGGATCATCATGGTCATCCCCATTTAGATTCACTGACTTTACAAACATAAGAGATAATGCATTATGCTATTCATTTTTTTCTTCTACTTTACCTTCCGACTCACTATCAAAATGTATCACAATAGGAGCTTCATATTAGTGGTATAAATATGATTGTGATCACTATCATTCATATGAGCATCTTTCATTCTTTGTTTTGGCTGAGATAGGTAAGGTTTAATTTCATGGTTTGATGAGGGTGGTGGAGTGAAGTCAAGGGATGACAAGGATGGATGGGTTGGAGGTATTTCATTAGAATTTGGTTGAATGGATGGGAGGTCACTGGTTAAAGTTTTGTTAGTTTCAACAAGCTAACGATCCATATTACAGTGTCTTCATTTACACTCTTTTACACTTCTATTTCTTCTTGCACAAGCTTCAACTTGTGAAGGAGGGATTTGTCTCTTTTCTTCCTTTGTAGGAGAAATCAAAGACACTATCAATGGTTGGGAGACCACCAGATTGTTAAGTTTTTCCCTAAAGACTTGTTTTTATTTTAAAGGCACAAAATTAATTAAGCAATTATCTCTTGGTCTTTTATAAGATGGTGGAGGAGAAATCGTAGCATAAATTCCAAGAGGTTGATGGTGGATACCCAATTTGAATTGAGGTTCATTCACTACCTATGGAGTAGCAGGAAAAACCATCGAAGTCACTGGAGATCAAGGAGCCTCATGTGGGATATTGGCAAGGGATAATTCATCTATAGGCTTAAATTTAAACTTTTCATATGAAACAGATAAAAAATATTTGCGTAGTTTAACAGGTTGAGCTGGTGTGTGTACAAGGCCTTTCTAATGTTCAATCAACTTAGTGCTTATGGGTGGACACACAATTCAGAGGACACATTCTTGAATGAATAGTTCACCAAACCCTCACAAAGGCTTCATTTAATTATCAACCAGGGATTGTAAGTTTTTGATAGTGTTGGAATTATATGTGCATTCAAGGATCCTAACTATGCCCTAAATCGATGAAACGTAGGTGGTCACACATGTATAGAAAAATATAAAGACTGGAAAGGAAAATAAAATTTCAAATTGCAAAATAGGGGAAATAACATAAATCTATTTCTTATGATACAAGTACCTTCTACTTAATGATGTAATTTCTAACTTCTCACTCCTAACTTCTCTAGATAATAACTCAATGTAATGTTACAAAATGTAATTCATGTGAAAAAATATCATTCATGGAATTCACATACATATAATTGAGAATTTAGATAAATGGATACATCAATGTAACATCTAATCTAGTATAGAAAATAAGATGGGTTAGCAGTACCTTGACTGGCCCTTTCTCAATTTGTTGCACCCACAAGAGATATCAATTATGTACTTCTAACCAAAAAATCATGATAGTAAATTAAAATCCTTTATTGTATAAAAACTAGACTTCATACAGTCTAACAAGAATCTTCAAAAGATTTCCCATTCAGAGGTACATATCCATTGCAACTTAATAACATAAAACTAACAACAATGAATTGCTATCTAGTAAAACAATAAAAAAACTAGATTTTCTCCTTAACCACTAATCCCATATAGGCTCAAGAGGAGTTTTATTCATAAAAGGACTAAAATTGGAACATAAATGCATACGTCCACTCTCCCTCAAGAATATGGAGAGGAATAGTCTTTGTAACTAATAACCATAATTGCAAAAGATAGAAGATAATTTAAATGGTAACTCTACCCTAACGGTGTGACAAACACATTCTCTATGCAAACTATCAAGTCATTAAACTTCCCTACTTAGAGTAGACTCCTTCTTCCTATCATCTTATTTGGTGATGGTGGTGACTCATAGTTGACCATTCAATGGTTGTCTTCATTCCTTCTTGGAATTGTCACATTTCAAGCATTTTGGCTTCTCCCCTACAATTGGTTGTAGTCCTTATGTTGTGGGCTAAAAATCTAGTTGTTGTGAGTTATAGTTCTTCTTAGCTACAAAAGGTTAGTTCCATTCTAAAGCATACACATCATTAACAATCATGAATCAAGTATAGAATCATACTGAATTTTATGAACATTCATACATCCACACATACAAATACCATCATATCATAATTATAAATTTCCACATACTAAAGCTTGGTTTAAGATGTGTAAAATATATAGAAGATGTATAAGTCTTAGGATTGTTTGTGAACTTGGTAGGTTGAAATGCTAAAAGACATGAACTTAATGAAAGAAAACTAGTTATTATCTAAGCTCACCATTCCCTTTGACTAATCCTTTTGCTTATCCTCAAGCATGTTTCAAGGATGAAGATTGTACTGCAAGGTTATTTTTTTAATATTTACCACAATGTCATTCCCCTTTTTTCTGCTTCAAATAGTAGCCCTGTTGATCTGAAATCTTTGCCAACCTTTTTTTTCTTTTGCTTCTTCTTCACCCCACTTCCTCCTTGTCTAGTGTGGTACAAGAAACAAGAGGATAGGAGGATGAAAGACAAGTGGAAACCAGGTTGATAAGCTATTGTTGGGTCCTAACACTTTATTTGATAAACACATTAATATATTGATTGGGTAGTGTCCAAAGGATATATGCAATAGAAGACATCTTGACTATCTCTCTCAAGTTTCCTAAATACCGAACAACTAAATAAAACTCTAAACTAAAAAGCCACTAAACTTAGAAAGCAGGAAATCATATATCTAGAAAACTTGAAATAATTAAACTAGAAAACATAAAACTATGAATCTGAAAAGCATAACCACTAAGCTAGAAAGCATGGAAATGATTAGACTAAGGAATGTACATAGATTGTTGAAGAAGTAAAACTTGTAAAGAAAATAGGAAACATTGATCTAATACAAAATATAACAATCTAAGCAACTAGAAAAAAATGATTTAACAATCTAAAACAACTGAAGGAAGGTGCTTTGGAACTTTAGACACTAAATTTAGAGACTAAAAACTAAGCTATAGCCTGCAGGATTGATCTTGATTATTATCTACTAAAAGAAAGTACATAATCAGAAGTAAAATTCTTATCTATCTAATCTATAACCCTCGAGTGGTCGGCTCTTGGGTGCTTCTACGCTTATCTTAGATCGCATGTACTGGTAACTCCAAATTACTTCATTCAAATAACTCCATTCACATTATTCAGTAATTCCAAAAGTGGCAAGAAAAACTCATTTTATTCATATGAAAGTATAACTTAGAAAGACATAGTTGCAACATAACAATATTCTTCTATATTCGTCATTTTCAACAGTTACATATTTATATGAAAGTGGCTAACAAAATCATAATTTCTAGTTCATAAAGTCTTGAATTGATTTTCAACAACTAATAGACTTCAAAGCCCATGACATGAAATATTAAAGAGGCTTGACATGATCCAGAAAGTCTTTAGAACTAAAAATAAGAAAAACTATGAAAACTAGATCCATAATGCATGCTCCTAAAATTTTGATGCCCTTTCACTTATCTTTAATGGTGTTGAAACTTGTGTTAAACCCTTTTTGTCTGGAATGGTAATCGATGGTGGAAATTGATCTATGGAATTCTCAAGAACTAAACCATTAAGTCAGCACAAATTGGCTTATTTCAACTAATTTCAAGAAATAAAAATTGCACGCTTATTCATAAAAAGAAAGCAATTATTTATCCTAAAGGTAATTAATTGGCAGGGTAATTTTGGTTGAAAGGTATAAGGTTGAGTATTGATTCCAATATAATGATGAGGTTATTTTTACCTCGTCATAGGCCACTTCATTTTTCCATGCAAGGTTTGCATATTTGTGAGATCTACAAATCATGGCTACATAATTATAGAGATAATGTGGATCCTTTCTTCTTACCTTAGGTGAAAGCTCTTCCCATCTCCTCTATACAAACTGGAAGTTTTCATTAATGGTTTCTACTGCTAGTTTCTTTGCTCTTGTATAATCATTTGTCTTGTAATTCATTATTATTTCTTCAACTCCATTATAATCTAGGAGGTCCAACCATTGGTCAATGATAATATTTGGATTCACTAATTCTTTTCTGAGTTGTAGGGCAATAGATTTTTCTAATTAATGGTAATCCTATAGGATTGTTCCCCTTTGGTGCTCATTTCTAATGTAGGAGGACCAAGCTCTTATTTGAAGTTCTCCCAAAAACATTATTGGATTCCATTTAGTCTCATCTAGGAGAACATAATTATGTAAGTAGAACTCACATAACTGGTTTTGGATGTCTAGTGTAGAATTGAAGAAAGTCTCTTAAAAAAAAAACATATTCATGAAAATAGGAAAATTACTAATCAATTGCAGGTGGCCTACATTTCAAAAACTATGATGTTTTATCTACCATCATCTCAATTTTTACTTTTATCTTTTTTCACTTCCATCTCCTGTTGTTCAAGTGCCCTGGTATGATTGGATATTGATTTGGATTTTTATTTGTCCCAATCCTTCTTCTTTTGAGATCTTGGGTTCTTTTCCATAATTCCACACCCAAGGACACCATAATTGGCCTAGTGGGGGTCATGATCCGAAGAATTAGGCCTTGAGATACTATTTCTTTATTTTTTGCTTCAACCATAGCAAGTTGTGCAAGTACCTCCAATTTAGACCCATGCTCAAAATTATAGATCTTCTCCTCCAATTTTTTAATTCTTGCATCCCTCTCACTATCATTTTGTTGATGTGTTTTTAATAATTCTTCCAATTATTTTATTCTTTCCATTGCTTCTTGCAATTCTTTACTAATATTCCTTTGTTCACTAAAAAGTTCATCTCTTTCTAGAAATCATTCATCCCCTATTGTACTTGTGTATTCAAAAGCCTCTAAAACAGGGCTTTTTGGGGATCTCCTTCTCAATTTATTTGCTACAAAAACATCCTCTAAATTAGATTCAGAGGTACTAGTATAATACCAAGCCTGTACAATAGGTGTCTTTACATTTCTAGGGGAATTCCCCTCTGATTCTAAGTTTGTTTCAATCATAACAATGTCTTTTTTTTTCTGCATGTGTCCTTCATTTTCCCCTTCTTTTAGAGATGATGTGACTCTCTCTTTGATTGTGTGGGCCTCTTCTACCACTTTTCAAGTGCAAAAGAAGATGCTCCACCTTTTATTTTCTTTCCTTTTTGTGCTTTTGTGGAAACAAGGGTTCCTTGTTTTTTTGCTGCAAGTTGCTCAACAGAGGTTACAAGTTGTGTTTCTTGCAATCCCTATTCATTTGGCTCTCTTTTGCTATAGGTAAGTGATGTAGTATGGGAGCCAAAGGGGATTCCCTCCTCTAGATCAATAGTAGGTTCTTCCATTATTTATTCTTGGCCCTTTTTATCCTCATTGGGCACTTCAAGGATACTATTGATATTGTTACAATTAATAAAACTTTCCCAAGAAAAATTTGGAAATTAAGCTCTAAGACTCCTCTTTATCAACAATGTAACCAAACATAAATGAGACAATGTTGTATTCTTTCTTATTCTCTTGTACTCAGAAAACATTTTTTTTAATAGATTATACAAGAAACTAGGAACATTTACATGCCTACCATGGAAAAGATGACTCAACAGTTTAAAATGAGTTGTGTATAACAAATAAATTATGCCATCATATGTCAAGTAATTAACTATATAGGAAACAACTGAAGCCCAAATCCAGGGTAAAGATAATTGTTTAGTACCTTGAGAAGAGAAATCTGGGTTTTCTTTTGGCTAGGAGAATCCATTCCTTTCAACAATAACATTCAAAGAAAATTATTTCAAGCAAGATTCAAGGTTCAAGATCCACATCCATTGAAGCCATTTCATGTAAGTTGCAAATCTACATTCCAAGGTTTATGCAAGGGTTTTTTGAGTGGTAATGTTTCTTTGTCCATACATCATTCCCTCTTTCATGTTTCATTTCATTTCAAGGTTTAATTACCAAAACGGGGTTTGACCAAGGCAAACCCCCATTCACCAAAAAAAAAAAACATTTTTCCTTCTTGATTTGTGATTGCAGATTTAGGTGGAAGAAATCTTGAAGATCCTTTGAAGAGAAAAATTGAAGTTTTCAAAGTTGCAAAAAGTTGTCAAAGTTGTCATCTTCTCATGGAAACTCATCTATAGAATTTATTTCCAGCTTTTTGAACCTAAAACCTAGAGAAAATGGAAGTGTAGAGATAGGACTAGAGGCTCTTGAAAGTTACAAAAAAACCCTAACTCAGGATCCATTCGCCCCTAGGCAAATGAGTCCCAGATCAACTTCAGAAACTAACTTTTGGTGAAAAGTACATCTGTATCTACCCTTCTCTAATCTATAATCTAATTGTAGGTTCTATTAGTATTGAGTTTAATCTTGTTGTTCCAAGTGTTAGATTGCAAATTGGTGTTGATTTACTATTTTTTGTTTTCCTCCCGAAAGTATTGTTTGACCAGGACCCCCATCTTGACACAAAAAGGAAATTTGTAGATTCACATATTGAGTTGACTCACCTAAAGGTTGGTAATCATTTTATTGTGTGGATCTCATTTCCTAATGAAATAGAGGAAGATAGGTCCATTCCTTATCTTATTTGGTGAGCTCCACATTTTAGAAAGCACCTATTTTCTTTCATTTCACAACCCTTAGGTGAATCAACTCAATATGTGAATCTACAAATTTCCTTATGATTGAGGGTGGGGGTATCAGCCTGAACAACACTATTGGGAGAAAAACTAAAAATACTAAATCAACTCAATTATTCCCATTCAAACTTGAATCATCAATTTAAAGCATAATACAAATAGAAACATCAAACTTCTAGTAGATCTGGAAATGATAGAGTGTTGTACCTATCACCAAAATTTAGTTTTAGGAGGCTACTTGGGACTTATTCACCCATAGGTGAATGGGTCTTTGTGTAGAGGTTTGAATCAGTTCTCGAGATCCTTTGGTTTCAATTTGTAGCTTCCTTTTTTTATTTGGGTTTCAATGTCATATAGTCGAAAATCAGGTATGTAGGCGAGATTCCATGAATTGACAACAAATATGACAACTTTTCCAATTTTTCTCTTCAAGAGATCTACAATCCTTCTTCAACCTAAGATCTGCAACACAAATACAAGAGGGAATTTTTTTTTTTTGGTGAATGTGGCTTTGCCTTGGACAAACCCCATTTGGGTAATTAAACCTTGAATTGAAATAATGAAACATGAAAGGAATGATGAATGAAAAAATTCTATGTTGCAACTCACCAAACCCTTGAAAAAACCATTGGAGGACTGAAATCTTGATCTTGATTTTGCATGAAATGGCTTCAATGTATGTGGATCTTGATACTTGAGACTTGACTTAAATGTTGACTTGGATCTTTGAAACCTACATCACAATGTTAGCTCCAAAATCATGCATGATTGCAAAAGACTTTGACATGATGCTTGAGATCTTGATTACTCCAATAAATCATTGATAAATATACTCTTGAATTCCCTTGATCATAATCTTTTCTCTTGCAATGCTTGCATAAAGTATGTTCTTGCTTCTAGATGTTGAATTGATAAAATGACCTTCTATTTATAGATATCTATCCTTAATTTCCCAAAAATTAAACATTATAAGCTGACATTGAAATTTGAATTCAAGGACATTGAAGTACTGCTAAAAACCATTTTAAATTTTATTTCAAAGGCCTAGGGAGGACTCATTCGTCCATGTGCAAATCGGTCCCGAGTCCCAGGTCCCTATTCCTAGAACACACATTGCTCAAGGTGATTAATAATGTGTTGGCATTAATTGTTGTTAGGTTTCCCCTTCAGAAAATGTAATTTATTAGGCTTGTAGATGTAAAATAGGGCTTATAAATGCATAATTAATTCCAATTTAATTGAGGGGACCCAAAAAAAGTTTGAAAATGTAAATGAGTACATTTTTCTACACTACACATGTCTAGCATGAAAGGTAGATACCAAAGTACCTTCAGTCTTATCCTTTCTCTCTGAAGGGAATTCCTTCACACATCTTTCAGAGTTAGCAGAAATAGATTCATCTTTTAAAGAAATGAACAAACATTCATCATCATCATCAAAAATACTTGCATATTCTCAACATAATTCATTTTCTTAATCATTTTACCTTTGTTCTCCTTTTTGTCATTCACAACCCTATTTGGACATCTTGAAGCATAGTGACCTATATTTCCACAATTGAAACATTTGAAAGGATACTTACCTTTGTACTTACTTGTACCATTTTTCATCCTTCTCACAAAGTTAGCTTCCACATCATCAATAACTTCCTTATCTAATTTTTCAGTCTTCTCTGATTTTTAGCTTGAAAACCAGTCTCAACTTTTTCACCACTATTTGTACCAAACTCTCTCATTTCAAATGCAGCTAAAGAATAATAAAATTAATCTCTAGAATATTGATCTAGATTTACAAATTCCTCAATAGTAGAAACTTTATGACTGTAAGCTTTAGTGATTCAGAGGTAGGGGTTCAAATCCTTCCAACAATCACAACTTGACTAAACTCAAATAATTCTTTCATAATAATCCACCTTTGACTCATCATTATCTTCACAAAGCACTTGATTCAAAACATCCAAAACTGAGATCAGGGCATAAAACCTCTTATTGAATCCTCAAACCACCTTAAACATCATCAAAATTATTGACTCAAACAAAATAAAGTTACCTCAATCACTACACTCACTCTTTTCCAAATACCCACTCATAAGAGGTCTATTTGCTAGTAGTAGTCCAAACTAGAAAAATCAAGCATATCTCTCACAATAATCATCAAACCAACTAACTATCTATCATTCAAATACCCATTATTATCTACTTTAACATATCTCAAAACCAAATACATTTGTTTTGGAGCATATCATCCAAATGATTGCCACTACGATGTCCTCCATGGCCAAATGGGCCTCCTTTCCAAAGAAACCTTGTGAAATTCTTCACCCAAAATCTCAAACTCAACTCCAACACTCTCAATAGTTCTCAAATGGATTAAAACAATAATTTTTGGTCAGAGAAACACACATTTATGCACCAAACCCCAAAACTCTTACTCTAGGCTTATCTATGCTTGAAATAATGAGGGTTTGTTGAAAATAAATACTCCCCAGTCTTCTTCCACCTTAATAACACCTTAGAAATTTCAAAATAGGTCTTTACATACTTCCTAAACTAATTCCCATCCATTATTAATGCATTTTATACAAACTTCAACTAGGAGCCATCATTTTCAAGCCAAGACTCATGAATAAATTACAACTAGGGCATCACCCCAACTTGCACAAAACAAATAATTAATAATTATCCATTGTAGGAGTTGTGGAAAATATGAAAAAATACCTTCACACCAATTTTAATCAATTTCCAACTATGGGAAGTCAAGATATCAACTAATTACGCTTGCAAGGAACCCTAGTTTTTGAACTGGGTAGCTGGAAAGATTTGACCATTAGACAACTTAAACAACATTTTCAAAATTTCTAGTAGGCACAAAAAAGTTCTTAAATTAAATTATCTTTCCATTCATGTAAGTTTTAGGGTAGTAATCAACCATACAAGGTCTTACAATTCTCTGGAACAACAGAAAATGTGTTAAAAATGTAGAAATTCAATGTTTTTCCATTGCTTAAATATACAAAACTTCTTCAACCACCTTGTTTTGACCCTTTCACACTTATTTAAGAATATACAATGCAAAATCAACCATTTCAACCAACTTTACAACTACTATGACTCTTCAACTTCCGAAAGTTGCATTTTGCAATTTTGAAATTTTTTGCAATTTGACAACTTTTACTACATTTTGCAATTTTTTCCTAAATAAACCCAAGCAGCCTCATATAGCCTACAACATGTTTAAAATGGTCTATAATACCCTATTAAATCATTAAATCATCAAAATTAAACCAAAATTCCAAATTTTCCTCATGGAGGCATGACATCCATAAGGTGCTCCTGCACCAAACTCCCAGCCAAAAGAAAATTCAAACCCTCTTGGATTGAGGGTAGTAATAGATATTCATCCTTTTAATGCTCCTCCTTGATGTCCTCTATGTTCTGCCTCTTTTCCTCTTTGAAACAACTCCAATTGGTCTTCATTGTCACTTTTGGTTTTAACTTGTCAAAGAAAACTAGCCTTGTAACTGTCTTTTCACCTTGAATCTAATCCTTCATGCTTTGATGTATCCCAATCTCTAACTCAACACCTTGCTCCTCTTCCATGACCTATTTCATCTTGACTTTTGGTTTGTTTCTCCTCAAAATTTGTATCAAAGCAACAAAGTGATAGATGTCTTCCTTGTCCTTTTGCCTTTGCAATGTAGTCATGATCTTTGCATCTTTGTTATTCTCTCCCATCTAATATTCTACCTTTGTATATGCTTATTTCTCAAGGATACCAATCTATGATATGAAAGAAATAGAAATACTACTATCATCCTTTGCAAAAATTGAAGAAAACATTATGTCACCATACTTTGCAATATCATTTCATCCTTGACCTTCTCTTCAACATTAGGTCTTGACACCAATTCAACATCCTCTTTCACTAAAATCAGCTCAAGCTTCATACTTGTTGTTCAACATCTTCATGGTTTGATATGGCTACATCCTTCATGGGTTTTTTTTCCTCTACCACCATCTAAACTTGCTTGGCTTGTTCCTTTTCTTCTTCCATCAACAATGACTTATTTTCATCTTGTTTCAATGCTTCCATTTGTATTCTCTTTTAAAAAATCTTTCTAATAGGCCATGTAACATTCCTCTTAACTAACAAGTTCCAACTTTGCAACTTTTGCATCAAAATCTTCCATCTCTCTTCCATCCTCTCCATTGCTTGCCTCAGCTCTTTAATCTCTTTCTCAGCCTCTATTTGCCTCATCTTTTCATCTTTCCTATTCCTTTCTTTTTCTTCTTGCTTCTTCTTTTGTGAACCCTCAGCCTACAAGTACCTCCTCAACAAATCCATCTTCTCTTCAAGAAAGTCCCTTTAACCTTGCTTCATCTTGTCTTTTCCTCACCTTTTTCTCTTCTCTTTTCCTCTACCTAGTCTTTTGGAAACCAGTTTCTCTCTTCAACCCGCACAAACAAAAACAAAAAAACACCAAAATATCTTGCCTAGACCTTCTAAGCTATGATACCAATTAATGTAGAGGCAAGGGTTCAAATATTTCCAACAATGACAACTTGAATAAACTCAAAAAATTCTTTCATAATCATCCACCTTTGACTCATCATTCTCTTCACAAAACACGTAATTCAAAACATCCAAAACTGAGATCAAGGCATAAAACCTCCTATCGAATCCTCAAACCACCTTAAACATCATCAAAATGACTGAGTCAAACCAAATAAAGTTCCCTCAAACATTGAACCCACACTTTTCCAAATACCCACTCAGAAGAGGTCTATTAGCTAGTAATAGTCCTAACTAGAAAAATCAAGCATATGTCTCACAATACTCATCAAACTCACTAACTAACTATCATTCTAGATACCTATTATTTTCTACTTTAACATATCTCAAAACCAAATACATTTGTTTTGGAGTATATCATCCAAATGATTGTTGCTATGCTATCCTCCATGGCCGAATAGGCCTCCTTTCCAAAGCAACCATGTGAAATTATTCACCCAAACTCTCAAACTCAACTCCAACACTATCAACAGGTCTCAAATGGAATAAAACAACAATTTTTGGTTAGAGAAACACACATTTATGCACCAAAACCCAAAACCCTTACTCTAGGCTTATTTATGCTTGAAATAATGGTTTATTGAAAATCAATACTCCCAGTCTTCTTCCACCTTAATAACACCTTAGGCCTTTCAAAATATTTCTGCACATACTTCCTAAATGGATTCCCATCCATTATTAATGTATTTTATACAAACTTCAACTTGGAGACATCGTTTTCAAGCTAAGACTCATGAATTTGCAATTAGGGCATCACCCCAACTTGCACAAAACAAATAATTAAGAATTCTTCATTGGAGGAGTTGTGTATAGCATAAAAATAGACCTTCACACCAATTTTCATCAATTTCCAACTATGGGAATTCAAGATATCAACTAATTATGCTTCCAAGGAACCTTAGTTTTTGAACTAGGTAGCTAGAAAGATTCGACCATTAGACAACTTAAACAACCTTTTAAAAATTCTTGGTAAGAACAAAAATCTTCTAAAATTAAATTCTCTTTCCATCCATGTAAGTTGGAGGGCCATACTCAACTGTACAAGGCTGCACAACTCTCTAGTATAGTAAAAAACGTGTTACAAATGCAGAAATTCAATGATTTTTCATTGCTTGAACATACAAAACTTCTTCAACCACCTTTTTTCGACCCTTTCAAGATTATTTAAGCATATACAATTCCAAATCAACCATTTCAACCAAATTTATAACTACTATGACTCTGCAACTTCCCAAAGTTGCATTTTGCAATTTTGACAATTTTGCAATTTGATAACTTTTACAACATTTTGCAATTTTTTCCCAAATAAACCCAAACAACCTCCTAGAGCCTACAACATGTTCAAAATGGTCTATAAGACCTTATTACATCATTAAATAATCAACCTTAAACCAAAATTCCAATTTTTTCTCATGGAGGCATGAAATCCATAAGGTGCTCCTGCACCATTTAGGTAGGGTTCTAAGATTTTTCTTTACCTCTTTTGATTCTTTGACTTTTCCACCAAGACCTCCAATGGAGCTGACCACTTCATCTACACTCTACATGTAGCTTGTAATGTTTTCATCTTCAAAATTTTACAAGTTCTCAAATGTGATCTTCAAATTCTGCATCATAGCTTGTTTAACCTTATCATCTCCTTCATAAATGCTTTCCAACTTTGTCCAAATTTCTCTAGAAGTTTTCAAATTCATAACATTCACTAATTCAAAATTTGTGAGAATACTTAAAAGAGCATACATTGCTTAGCTATTTCTTTCATAGGCCTTGATTTCAGCTTCAGTGCTCAAACCATTTGTAGGTATAGTATTATCCACATTGAACCAATTTCCAAACATCATATCCCAGATAACTTAGAAATACTTTCATCCTTATTTTCAAGAATGCATAGTACATTCCATCAAACATAGGGATCTCCTTATTGTGCACTATCCTAGATCTACCTCAAGCAGTTAAGCTTTTCTCCAAGGAACCTTGCTCTGATGCCAATTGTTGAATGCATAAGACAACTAAGAGGGGGGGTGAATTAGTTGTACCTTAAAACTTCAAAACCCTCATTAACATTTAGATCCACATTCATTCATTAAAATCTTAAATCTATTATGATGATTTAGTGCATGAAAAGAAAATAACGTAAAGTAAAACAACTTAACACCATATATAAGAGAGCACCATATTTACATGGAAAACCCAAGAAGGGAAAAACCACAGTGAGGATTAGCTCACAATATAAGTAATATCAACACCAAATACAATAGGGCTCACTATTGGAGGGATCACTGTACAAAGAAGAAAGGACAATGCTAGAATATAAAAGAAGATAGAGAAGAAATATTACATAGAGAAAATCATCTCAATGCAATAGAGAATCCACCACAATGGCATCAACACCTTTGTAGCATGATTGTAGGATTGTAGATACCTTCTACTCACTACATCCAATAGACTAACACATGAAAGCTCACATTGCACTTCTCAAATTTTTACTCTAACACTCTATAATTCACCTCATTAGAATCTCTCTCATGTATCTTTTTATCCTTCAACAACTCAACTTAGACTTACACCTTCCTCAACCTTGAAGCCCTTCTCCAAGGTTAGCTATGCACATCAACCATGCAAATTCAAATTAGGTTGGTGCCAAAACACTTCAATGGCCAGTAGAAGTGAAAGCAGACCACATCACATCTTAGCTAGGACCCAAATTAACAACAACATGATACAACACACTTCTATAAATAATATTCATCCATCGTAAGTAGTGTAAACACTAGGTCAATCGTTACCTGTATGAAGACCATTATAATTTTAAGTACACACATCCTCAAATCCAAAGAGAACTTGAAAACCACACACCATGCTTGAACATGATCTAGAATATTCCTTAAACACCCTAAAATCCAACAAAATCCTTTGTAAGAACTTCCACCTAAAAAATGTACACACCCAGTAGACTTAGACAACTCTACCATACACTGTTACTAAAGAAATTGACTTCCAAAGCACCAAACCACAAACCATCTTAATGAAAAAATATACCAACACTATCAACACTCCCTTAGAACTACATGACTTGAAACCACTCTGTGGAGAAATGTTGAGAGAAGGCATTTCTCCTAGACACCTCTGCAATGCACGGTTCGCACACTATTGAACACTATTAAAAAGGTGCAAGACAACTAAGGGGGGGTGAATAAGTTGTAGCTAAATTTAAACTCAAAACTTCAACACTTATCAATTCCACAACCACATTGTTTTGTTTTTAAGTATGAACATGAAATGTAGATAACAAAAAGAAAAACCAACAAAATGAACACTAGATTTTACGTGGAAAACTCAATAAGGAAAAAACACGATGAGGATTAATTTAAAATATAAAGAGATAGAAAAACTGAATACAAAGGCTCACTTCCAAGGGCTCACTATCTAGAAGAGGACTCACTGTTCGAATATAAAGGATCACTGCCTACATAAAGGACTCACTGTCCAATAGAGAGGCTCATTTCTTTTAGAAATCTAATAGAATGAAGTACTACTTCCTCAACTTACATTCACACACTTCTAATCTTCACTTGTAGCTTACTTTGTTACTTTGCATCATCCAATTCTTCATATCTTGACTTGCATTTATACCATCTTCGACCTTAGAAACTTTCTCCAAGGTCGGCCACATAAGCTTCATTTCATAAATTAAAATTAGGTAGGCAAATCAACATTCCCATGGTGGAAAGGAATGAGAGTGGAACAATTAAATACTTAACCAAGACCAAAATTAATGTCTTGGATCAACCACACTCTTCCTTAATTAAATTTTAATTCTTCATATGAAGTGTAAACATCAAGTTGGCCAAACCTAATGAAAACACAAATGAATATTGAAGTACATGCTTCCCAGCAAGAAGATAACATGTGGATGATGTAACACTCTTCATCATGCACAAGAACACATCTCAGGTTCCTTTAGATACATATGCAACAAGTGTAACAACCTTCAAACACATAACTTCTTCCATCAATCCATCCAGACTGTGCAAACACATACAACTTTGAAACTCAAATTTTGGATCACCAAACCACAAAATGTTTTGCTAGAAAGTAGATAAAACCATTACATGACGTATTCTAGATCTGCAAGACTTGAAAAAAAAATGGAGAACTATAGAGCAAAAACATTTCTCCCAATCCACAGAAAGCCAAATTTTCTAGAACAGTTCACACACTGGTGAACACAACTTTCACACTCCATCAGACCAAAAGCTACAAATCAATAGATATCTCCATCAGATCATCAACAACCCTTCAGATCTATACAAGCATAGGATCAACACACAAAAAAAACACAAAGCACATATTGGAGAACATATTGAACACATACATAACTTTGACTTCACTCTTTATTAATTTTCTCGAAAGCACTTGGAAAACCATCATTTCATCACATTTGCAACATCATGAGGATAGCTCCATGTACTCACAACATCTCAACTATACATGCAAAATCTGCAACATTTTGAACTAATGACATCAATGAAAACATTAATGACAACACCACCAAAAATTTTCATACTTGCAACAATCTCCCCCTTTGTCATTGATGGCAACACATGTTGTGAAAAACCATCAAAGATAACTCTCTTCTTCTTCATGACTCTTTGTCATTCTTTCTTCTACTATTTTTCACATGACACTCTCTCTCCCTTTGACATCAATGGAAAAGATCAAAATCTCTAATTACTCCCCCTTAGGAGTACACCCATTCAACTCATACTGCAACATTGAAAAACTTGTCTACTCCCCTTGTAGAGTAGATCCATTCATCAGTCCAGATAAATGAAGAATCTATGAATTCACTGGATTGATGCACCTCCATGTGCACCTAGATTAGAGGGCCAATGATCACCAAGCTCTCCCTAAGATACTCGAAAGTATCCTTCAAAAGAGCCTTAGTAAATATATCTACAATTTTTTCCTTTGTTGACACATACTCCATCCTAACTTCATTCTCCAACACCTTCTCTCTCAGGAAATGATATCTGATAGATATATGTTTTTTATCGAATGCGTCACCGAATTCTTTAAAATGTTTATAGAACTTGTGTTGTCATAGAAAATAGGAATAGGCTCATCACACATCACTCCAATGTCTTTCAGAGTTTATTTCATCCACAAAACCTGTGTGTAGTAGGATGCTACAACAATATATTCTACCTCTATAGTGGATAAAGAAATTGAGTCTTGTTTCTTACTCAACCAAGAAACCAATCTTCTACCAAGAAAGAAAGTACCTCCACTGGTACTCTTCTGATCATCCACACAACCAACCCAATATGCATCAGTATAAGCACTCAAGGTGAAATCAACATCCTTTGGATACCATAAGCCACAATCTAGTGTACCTTTAAGATATCTAAATATACTCTTTACAACTATAACATGTGCCTCTTTAGGATCTACTTGAAATATGGAAACTAAACATATTGCATGTATAATATTTGGTCTGGTAGTAGTAAGATACAACAACCCACCAATCATAGATTTGTATTTTCTCTGATCAGCTTTAGCAGATTCATCATCTTTACTCATATTGAATCTGGTCACCATAGGAGTTTTAACTAGTTTGGAGTCATCCATTCCAAACTTATTCAATAGATCTTTCACATATTTTTATTGTGAAATGAATATCCCCTTATCAATTTGATTTACTTGAATACCAAGAAATAAATTCAACTCACCAATCATGGACATTTCAAATTCCTTTTACATTTCTTCTACAAATATTTTGCACATGCCTTCATTTCCACCAAAAATGATATCATCAACATATACTACCACTATCAACATTTTGTTACCTTGCACTTTGAAGTAAATATTTTTTCAACAAATCCTTTCCTAAATCCTTGTTGTGTCAAGTATCTATCCAATCTTGCATACCAAGCTCTGGGATCTTGCTTCAATCCATATAATGCCTTCTTCAACTTACAAACCATATCTCATTTGTTTGATAACTAAAATCCTTCAGGTTGTTCCATGTACAATTCTTCCTCCAATTCACCATTCAAGAATGCCGACTTGACATCCATCTAATATACTTTGAAGTCCTTGTTGGCAGAAAATTTCAAAAGCATTTCAATTCTAGCCATAGAGGCAAATGTTTCTTCAAAGTCTATGCCTTCAACTTGTGAGTATCCCTTGCATACAAGTATCACTTTGTTTCTTATAAATTCACCATTTTCATTCAACTTATTTTGGAACACCAATTTTGAACCAATTATATTCTTATTCATAGGTCTAGGAACTAATTCCCATGTCTGATTCTTTTTTATTTGTTGCAACTCTTCCTTCATAGCACTAACCCAACTCTCATCTTCACATGCTTCACACACATACTTAATTTCTATTTTAGAAAGTAAACACAGATTTACCTCAGCTGCTACTTTACTTCTAGTCTTCACATCTATTGGTGTTTTCCAATACACATAAGGAATCTCTAAGGCGTAGCCAATTCCTATACTCAAGACCCTTACAATGAATGGCCAACTAATGAGATCCAATGAAGACTGGGATCTCCTACACTTTAGGCTCTATGGGACCAAGGAGGGTGTTCCTATTTTGTTCATTTTGATTCATACTTTGTAGAACACATCATTTTCATAGATCAATTCTAATGAAGGATAATTTTGCACGGATTACTACAGGATTGGCTTATCTTTTAATAATTGCTACCCATTCATTAGAATAAAGATAATCTCAAAATTTTAACACATTCATACCTGAGGATTAATGAATTTAAAATGAATATGCATTTTGACTTCAAGTTGGTTACTGGGTAAAAAATTTATACACCCTTTATGTGAATGTCAGAAATAGACTAGTGCCTTGTTACATAGGGCTTCAAAGTCTTATATATAAAGACCAATAACACATAAATGATTCTAAATCTAGTAAAATGGACTATTCTTATAATGGATTTGCATTATAGAACTCACAACTTCTGAAACACAACTTCTTACCAAATCCTTTGTAAACTAATGCAAATTAATGACTCCATTTAAGCATTTTAATTGATTACTTTAACCAAAGAAAAATCAGAGACATACATTCAAACAAGTATTTGAAGATGAATGATAGTATCATTGATATTTCATTCAAAATCCATAGTGGTTTACATTAGGAGAGTAAATATATCAAAACTATATGCTTAATTTTATACCAGTCATTTCTATGAAACTATTTAAGATGGTTACATACATTCCTTTGAAACTAATAACAAGCTATTTGCCCTATTCATTATTATTTTTCTAGACCTAATGTTCTACCCAAAAATGCACCCAACTTAAAACTTGATGAAAATTCAATCTCCCCTGCAAATGAGCCTTGGATTCCCTTTTATAGAACAAGGGAGCATACAAGCTACCGGCTCAAATGCAATTTTACAATAAAATTTCATTTGCATTTCAAAATTCCCCACATAATGATTCTACAAGAGCACATTGAAAATGAGGAAAACAAAAAATGCAGTTGCCACCCAAAAAGGGGAAATGTATAGACCCACCAAAATTTCCCTTTTCACCAAGTACGCACCAAACCAGATGTCCATATCACCACGAAGGCACACATTTAGCACTGGACCCAAAAGATAACAAACACGTATCTTGAAGGAGAGCCCACCCACCACAACACATCAAAACCAAAATTTTCCATCCCACATGGTAGTTTCTCATGGACCAGCCACCTTGCCTTTACCAGTACCTAGACCATGATACGCAAGAGAAGGAGAAGAAACCTTAGCTTTCTCCTCATCCTTGTCCTCATGCAACATAGTGCCAACCCACCCACTTGGAGTCTTGATAGCCAGAGGGGGGATGGACACGATCTCCTCTCTAGGAGCCAAAGTCTTACCCATAGTTGAGAGATACTATTGAAAATTGGAATTCATCTCTATCTCACTATCTAATGGGCTCTTTGTGAGATCAATGGGAGAATTTTAATACCCAAAGGAGCCTCACCCATACCTTATTTTTCTACCCATCCCAGTAGCAAAATGCATTGGTTCTTTGCCTTTGTCTTTAATCTTTCTAGTAGAAACATTTTGGAATTGTAGCCTCCTGCTACACCTTGTGGGTGCAAACTTGGGCTTATCAACTGAAGTACATTCTTGAGTACTAAAACCAAGCCTTTGTGAGCTGAAATGAGTAGACCTCCTTACTAGTTCACTCATTTCTCTGTCTAATAATCATGGAATCACTTTTGTCTCAATTTAGAAAGTTTCTAACTGCTAAGTACAAATGATAAAATTAGTAGTTAATTCATCCTATATTTATTATGAAAAGCAATAGCAACCACAATCAATGCTTAGTAAAAACACATGCACAAACTGGGCAATTCGTTGGCATATGTACTGTCACCATTTAATTCCCAATTGCATGGAAATCCATAGATCATACTTCATGATTGCTAGCATTTATGTTTCCACATGAATTGAGATCAATTTGATCACATTTGCAAAGAATTGATTAGTAATGCCCACTAGTTGTAGAACAAGACAACTATCACATGTCATTTGCCAACTTGAATATCAGTCATCAATCTCATGGTGAGATGACAAATCAAACAGTTCACCTTGTGCTAACTAGGTTTGAAATGCAATAGAGTACTGTTGACTTGTCTTCGACCAATGGAATTAATCCACCTTACACAAAAACTTCCCCATCGGCAAGCTTTGTGCACTTCATAGACTAAGTGGTCTGGGGCACGTTCCAAAATCTCGCTAACCTCACTGCTTTTAACAAGCATTCACTTTCTCCCAGTGAGCCAGCATGAAACAATAGAGATTACCCTTGGAATTTGATCCTAGCAATCAGTTTAAAACCATGGGCCACAAGCTTGATAGTGGAGATTGGGCCCCTCGTCTGTATCAAGACATGTGCCCTCATTTTTTTGCTCTCGCACTAAATAACCGACTGACATCTTGTGTTCATGATCTGGTGGGGTACGATCGATATCTTCTCCCATATCCTAGAATCTCAAAAACTACACACATGACATGGTTAGCATTAAATAAGGGCCTTGGTTAAGCCAATGATGACATGACCCTTGCAGGCAGATGACTTAAGCTTAAGTCATCAGAAAAAATTAAAACCCTGACTTTAGAAAATAATTAAGATCAATGGCCCAACTAGGTGATCAACACTCTTAACCAGAGGGGCCAGTAGGTGAATGTATAAAATGGATCAAGAAACAACTTAGGAAAATGGACACTAGTAAGGTAGGTCAACAAACACTTAGAAGATTAAAGGTTTTCAAAGGAAAAAACCTACTCACACATGGGGACAATGTTTTAAAAGGAAGACCAGACCCATGGGGAATGAGAAAATTATACAAAATTTTAGAAGCTCCATTAGTGGCTCATGCTTGGGGACGTATACCCCTAGTAGGTATAGCAAGAAATAGAATCTTGAGTTGAAGAAAACCAGGGTAGAAAACCAAAAGAGGGGCTTACCTGGACAAGGCAAGTAGACATAACAAAAAGCAAACAAACCAAAGCAACCATATGTACAACATTTACAAATATACATTGTGATTCATCAAAGAAGCCTCTTCTAAATAATTGGCTTCAATCCTCAAATTGGAGGCCCACGAACCCCAAAACTTAGGGGAAATTCTTTCCTCTATCAAATACTTTGGCATGTTTTATCAGCATTGGGTCCACATGAACATTGTGAAATTCTAGGCTACTAGCACCATTGCAATCAGTACTACCTATGATACTTGGAATAACATTGCTACTGTTATCCCTCCCCATCATAGGTTCATCAAACTATACTGAGAAAGTAAAAATTTCATATTTTGCATCATGTGAGGTGTGAAACTATATCCAAATTGTTCATCAAATTGGAACACCTGATAGGCACTCTGGCTCAGATTTGGCCAATCCTTCACAAGATCAGGGGAAAGAAGGACAAAATTAGGTGGAATTTCAATCTGATTGTCACTAACATCATCCTTAATGGGTGAAAGAAATTCCATAATTAGATCTAGAAGGTAAAGAGCCTCTGCAAAAAACTCAATTGCAACTTTATATTGACTAGCAATATCCCATTGATTATATGTATTTCTGAATTGCTCCTCATATGGATCAAATATCTATGCAAGGTTTGTATAATTCTCTTCTTCAATATAACATGGCATTGCTTCAACATTCATGCATCCAACTTGATTAGCCTTTTGGTCACTAAAAAGAAAACTTTCTTTAATATCATGGTTTGCATTGTTATGTAATTCATGAGTTGGTGGTAATTCAACCATACTCTCAATCACATGGCCAACTACTGCAAGAGAATCATCACAGGCACCCATATCTTCCCTGATAGAAGTGTCACATTCAACATTGTCATCACAGTCATTATCTCCTTCATTACATGAGATACTATCACCATTGGGTGCTAGCAACTAGAAATTAGCTTCATCATGCTCATCATGGACAACTTTTTCAGCCCTATGTCGACAAACAACCTTTGCAGTGTTTGTGCAATCATATCTCCCCTTCAATTGGAAAATTATGAAATCAAGGTTGACATTTTCAAAGGCAGTATGACCTTGACCCCTACTTATGTCCTTCCCAACATAAGTGCTAGTAGTTGTTGACAAATATTCACCAATATTTTCTTCAAATAGAGAATTACTTCTACATCAATAGGAATCATTTGTTGTATCCTCACTCTCAAATGCAAGTTTATCAAATAGAGAATTCTACCATATCCTCGAGATAATTGGATGTATCTCATCATTCTTATCATGATTATCCTCATGAATTTGGTCTTCCATGCACTCAAAATCAATGTAGTCACTTGAGGAACAGAGAGAAGCACATTCACAATCCTCTTCATCACATGTACTCATGACAATTGATCCATGCTCAAAAAATTCTTCACATGAGGAAAATTGTTCACTTCCTAGAAAACATATCCCTTCAAGTCTATTAACATACCCCCTACTAGAAGCAAGGGTTTCCATCTCCATTTCATACAAGGAATCATATTCAATTAAAGATTGTCTAGAGTCAATCTCACTCTTTTGATTCCTCACTTGTGCCCTATCATTGAAACCAAATGTATTCCTATCATTGAATGACACAAAATTAGTCTTGGTAGAATCCATTTATGCACTTTCATCATGTGCTTCTTGTATTTTTTGATAGCTCATGATATCCAAGGGAAAATAGCTAGATATGACTTCCTTGGTCTCACATTTTGTCTCTTCATCCTCATCACTACTAGATGCACTTGCTTCTATGCTGCTTGTGAAATGGCAACACTCAACAATCAATTGCTCAAACTTTGATGCTTCTCTTTGATCTATCAATTTTAGTCTCCAATCCTCCTCATTGAGACAACAATTACCCATATTTTTGGAAACAATGGGGGGCATATGACCATGCTCAACCTCTTCCACAATGCTTATCCAATGTACTACCTAATCAATGCTCTGAGGTTTTAATTTTTTAGGCCATTGGCTTGATCCTGATATATAGGCTTCACCAAATACATTAACACACATTAAATCATTGGGCCTAATACTCTTGGGTACCTCCATCATAATATCCAAAAACCTTAAGAATAAGCCATATGGTGACTCATGTACTTTCTTTTCATTTCATACAATTTCCCAATAGAAGAAATCAAGTCATTCTTTCCCATCACAAGCTGATGTGAGGTTGATGCTTGCACATGTTCTACATCTCCTAGTAATGATATAGATACAACATATAAAAGCTCCTCTTCTTGACAAACATCTTTAATTTTTGATTGACTTGGTTCAATTTCTCAAATACTACTAGAGCTGGTTGTGCTAGTTACTACAAGTTTCCTCATAATTGAGTACTTCAAATTATTCTCAATGTTTATAGCCTCTTAGTAATCTTGTTGCAGGGTAGCAGGATCCTTACCCCTTAGAAGGAAACTCATTTTTCTATCAAAGGCTCCCAAATATACAACCAAACACTCTAAATCATTTGGCCTTAGATGTTCAGGGATTTCCTTTATGACCTTGGAAAATCTTAGGTTGAAAGCAGGGACCAATTCTTCTTTATCCTTAGAGGTATCCATGAAATTTCTCCTTGCAATACTTGGGTTGATTCTCTCACCAAATTTATCTATGAAAGTAGCCTTAAGGTCACTCAAACAATGTACAAAGGATATTGGAAAAAAGGAGAACTAGTCTCTCGCATCTCCTTTTAGTGATTGAAAAAATAGCTTCATCACCACATCTTCAAAGATTATTTCATAATCACCCATCACATCTACAAACTCTTACACATGCTTATTTGTTGATTCTGACTTCTGACCACTAAACCTTGGAATCTTCTCCCTAATCTTGGGTGGTACCATATTTGGATAACCACAAATATTATCAAAGTTGATGGATCTATACCTATCAGTACTAAATCCACCTTGATGACACAAGGATTCTTCAACTTGCACACTTTTCTCCATATTTAAATAGGACAACACAAAGTGACAACTCACCCCTAATTCTTTTCAAAGGAATTTAGAATATATTATACAATTATATGATATTGTCTAAGATCCTTTTAAAAATGTGACCCTAAGCCTTTAATACAAATATTCCTTCCAAATGTTGCCTAATATCTGACACTATAACATGCTTCTCCTGACACAATGCATATATTTCAATTTATAAAAAAAATCATGCTAAAATATCTCAAATATTCCCTCATCTAGTGCTAATTCACCTATTAGGGAATCATCAATGCATCAAGCACTAGAAATTTATCCTAATCTACTCGCAATATGCTCAAATTTCCTCAAATTTCTAAAAATACCTAGTAATTTGTAGTAGCTCAGTCGTTTAGCTTCAAATTTACAGATCCATGTAATTGATGTATGCTTTAGTAGGTTCTTTTGAGTCAGAGTCTCTACCTCCTTTCAAAGGACTAAACTTCAAATGAGATGAAGTTTCTTTTGCAAAGAAGACATGTTTTGGGCTATCTTCCACAATGGAGTCATGTTCGGATCCTTTAGTGTCTACTGCACTTAGATTGTATACCAAGTTCAAGAATTTGACAATATCTAAACTAGATGTCCAAATCTACATCACCATTTGACTCTGTTGAGATTATGGATGCATAGTCCTTGAAGCTGTAGTCTTCAATGGAGGACCTTTGAGCCAAGATATATGATCAACCACAAAGTAAAGTGTTGAAACTAGGCATGCACAATGGAGATTCTATATTGATATTGATATTTGATATGTTACAAATGAACAAGATGCCTGATTATATAGGAAAGAATGCAAACCTAAGATGCATGAGATGTTGCCATGTGTCTTGATCTAACAACATATGACAACATGTGAACCCCATCTAGATGATTATTAAATTTTGAGATAAGTTCTAGAAGGACAAATCATCTTCTAGAAGGAATCTTATCCCACCAAACAAGGAAGGGAATATTTCCCTATTTACTAAATGAATAATGCAACCTATGACTTAATTAATTAAATTCAAGACCTAAGTTAACTTGTGCTAGTGTAATAATTAATTACACTAACACCCGCCCATAAGTTCAACTTAGGGAGGAAAATGCAATGATTATGCAAAGATGATCTATGATGGGTCCTAACTATGAGGCCATGTTAGGTACCCATGTACATGAAGATGCAGAAAATCTCCCACAAGTGGAGAAAAGGGGAAAACCTAGTGGGAACAAAACCCCTCTCCAAAAAGGAGATGAAAATTCAAAAAAATGTGAGATAGGATGGGAAGGATGGAGAACTCCCAAATACCCCCCAAGTACACCATCCATCACATGGATACAATAGAGAGACTAAATAGCCCCCTAGAAGATGATAGCACCTACAAAAAAGGTAAGTGTCTAAAGACAAAACAAGATCCAATGTCGATAAACAACTTGTCTCCCTTTTAGAAGAAACATATCCAAGTGCAAGTGGAGAGATGATTCCCATTCAGGATAGGAATTGAAGGAAGGAAGGATGAATGATGATGATGTCTCAGAATTTTGCTCAAATGTCTCCTTCCTTGAAGATGAAGATGCCACACTCAATGAAAAGGGTGACAATCCAGGATGGTGTAGAAACTGATGTTGAACAATATCCAAAGATAGTGATATGATGAATGTGATGGAGACTTGATAGCCCCCCCTAAATGAAGTGTCCTCAAAACCATTGAAGGAATTTTGAAGCAAAGAATGTGTCCAAACCATAAATCTCCTACTAGGAAGAAGCAAATCCAAAGGTGGATGCTGAAGAAACCTCAAATCCTGAAAGAGTAATAGGGAAGAAGTCTTAGATAAGAAATATCTAAATAGAGGAGTGATATCCCCTCAAGAATGTCCTCCAAACTTGTAGAAGTAGCCAAGTCAGTGATACCTGAAATGAAGCCATCCTATGATGTCAAGTCTAGAAAATTGAAGGTGTCCTAATGGATGATGATAGTGGAAGCCTCAATCAATGAATTTGGACAAGGAATCACTTATTGTGAAGGGATACCAATAGTCTCTGATGGAGAAAAAATAGCTGAAGGAACCTTGTCAACCTCTTCAGAAAGATCAAGGCATTCAACTTCCTGCACAACAATATCATCATGGGGAACTTGATCTAAAGAATGACATTATGAATCATGATCATTGGGGAATAGTGGAGTATTTGAATCTCCATAAATATCCCAAAGCTTAGTCCAAAGAATGTGAGGACAATCATAATGATCAATAGATCTCAAAACATCACAATCAACTTGCATAGAAATGATCTCCAAAATAGTGTATCTGCTGCAACTCCAAGAAAATTCATGAATACCTTCACTCAGATGAGGAACTATACCAAATAGATGTGGCAACAAATCAAGTGAATGAAGATGGTGGCAGATCCCATCTCGCCATTGTGTATAATTACCCTTGTGCAACATAGTCAGAGGAGAATAATATGCAAGCCCCATAATGAAATTTCTCCAAAAAAATACAAAGAAACTGACCTTCAACATCAAATAGAAGACGTCCAAGGATGATGTGCAATTGAAGTGATGCTAACCGAATCAAAAAATCTTGTCCCAAGCTTAAGAAAACCTAGGTTATTGATCAAATGCACAAAGTGAAAAAAATATCATGCAAGAGTACCTAGAGTTGAAAACAAACAAAGGGCCTGGACTAATAAAAAAATCTCTGAATCACTTTCCTGATGCCACTGGAATCACCGAAATCTGACAATCTAATGAGAATTTATGAGCCTTTATGTCCAAATTAGGGTTTTGTCTTCAATTGGATGTAGAATTTTTTGTGAGAAAAATTTCATATAACAGATGTCACCACTAGAAAGTACACGAAATTCCCTTTTCGACGGTATATTGTTTTCCAAATTTTGATTTCCTAGGTGAAAGTTGTGATAAAATGAAAATAATGCCTATATTAGGCTATCTGCAGGCTAAATTGGTGCAAAAAATGGAGCACCTCGGGCTAAAAAAAATAGCCCCCGGTCCTTGATGTGACTGCGAGGTTAAGGTTGGAAAAAAAGATAACATGCCACCCAAGTGGTGGCGGTGGGGCGACAATCTTAGGCTGAGCAGTTAGGAATGGTGGTGCCACTCATAAAGCAAACCCCCTGTTTATTTGCAAACAACCAACAGTTGGAGATAATCGCTGGAAAGCAGGACACAGTTGGCGAGAGCAGTGGCTAGTCAAGAACTTCTGGCGAGATATACTAGCGGTCAGCAAGGTGGGAAGCATGGTCGGTAGTCGAGAAAACAAACTTTGGTGGTGGTTAGCTAGAGCATTGGATGGTGGGAAGACTCTGGCCAGTGGGAGGACTCCGGTGATAGGACGGGATAGTGATGGGATGGGCCCGTCCAGAGTATGACCCTGTACAAATAATGAAGGCAGCCGACCGAAACCTATCTGCAGACTAAAACTCAACAAAACTTAATATTATTTGATTTTTAATTTTGCTTTATAGCAATTAAAAATAAAAGAAATTGTTTATTAAATATTTTGTTGGCCAATATTTAATCGGCGAAAACCTATTCACAATTTTGACCAAGTAAATATAATATGCCGATGTGAAAAATTAAACCCCAATATGATGTCGATGGAGGAATAAAATGAGCCCGTAGATAAATAAAAGTATGCCGACCAAAGATTGAAAAAGGAGGTTGATCAAAATATTTTCCTCCAAACTATATAAAAACCCCAATATGCCGACGAAAATATTATAGTTTGCAGAAATTAAAAAACCATTTGATGTCGACCAAAAATTTAATATGAAGTTGGTATGATTTTTTTTGCAAACTATAGAAATTCCCAAATAATACTTTTTTTTGCCAAAAAAGAAATTTCCCGATTTTACTAAAATAAAAAAGTGCTTGCGTATAAAAAATTTTTTCCTTAGAGGACAACTGACCGGGATGATTTTTTGCTGCAAATTGATTTTGCAAACCCTAAAAATACCTCTAATTCTCCTGGGTTGATGTATCTGATTTTGATGAATGGATAGGTGATCCTAGGGTTTTGAGGCCTTCTAAAGACAATGGCAAGCTTGGATTTGACTCTATCTGCTTCTGAAATCAGCTTGGTCCCCGGGTGGAAACAAGTAGCCTTCAATGGAAACCTTCAGCCTGCAAGAATCTTGCACACCAACTTTCTTGATTGAGGGTTGATGTTTCATTGGATAAGCTTTGATACCATGTTGAGATTATGGATGCATAGTCCTTGAAGCTACAGTTTTCAATGGAGGACCTTTGAGCCAAGAAAGATGATCAACCACAAAAAAAAGTGTTGCAACTAGGCATGCACAATGGAGATTCTATATTGATATTGATATTTGATATCTTACAAATGAACAAAATGCCTGATTATATAGGAAAGAATGCAAACCTAAGATGCATGAGATGTTGCCATGTGTCTTGATCTAACAACATGTGACAACATGTGAACCCTATCTAGATGATTATTAAATGTTGAGATAAGTTCTAGAAGGACAAATCATCTTCTAGAAGGAATCTTATCCCACCAAACAAGGAAGGGAATATTTCCCTATTTATTAAATGAATAATGCAACCTAGGACTTAATTAATTAAATGCAAGACCTAAGTTAACTTATGCTAGTGTAATAATTAATTACACTAACATACTCTACATCTTGTATCTACATTTGAAGAATGATAATTTCCCTAGCAGAGTCGACATTCTACTAGTGTTTTCCAATGCACCTAAGGAATCTTTAAGGAGTAGCCAATTCCTATACTCGAGACCCTTATAGTGAATGGCCAACTAATGAGATCCACTTGAAGACTAGGATCTCCTACACTTTAGGCTCTATGGGACCAAGGATGGTGTTCCTATTGTGTTCATTTTGATTCATACTTTGTAGAACACATCAATATCATAGATTAGTTCTAATGAAGGATAATTATGCACAGATTACTACAATATTGGCTTATCTTTTAGTAATTTCAACTCATTCATTAGAACAAATACAATCTTAAAATTTTAACACATTCATACCTAAGGATTAATGAATTTAAAATGAATATGCATTTTGACTTCAATTTGGTTACTGGGTAAACAATTTATACACCCTTTATGTGAATGTTAGAAATAAACTAGTGCCTTGTTACATAGGGCTTCAAAGTCTTATATATAAAGACCAGTAACACATAAGTGATTCTAAATCTAGTAAGATGGACTATTCTTATAATGACTTTGCATTATAGAACTCACAACTTCTGAAACACAACTTATCAAATCCTTTGTAAATTACTACAAATTTATGACTCCATTTAAGCATTTTAATTGATTACTTTAACCAAAGAAAAAGCAAAGACATACATTCAAACAAGTATTTGAAGACGAATGATAGTATCATTGATATTTCATTCAAAATCCACTATGGCTTACATCAGGAGAGTAAATATATTAGAATTATATGCTTAATTTTATACCAATCATTTCTATGAAACTATTTAAGATGGTTAAATACATTCCTCCAAAACTCATAACAAGCTATTTTCCCTATTCATTGTTATTCTTCTAGACCTAATGTTCTACCCAAAAATGCACCCAACTCAAAACTTTTTCATAATTCAATCTCCCCTACAAATGAGCAATGGATTCCCTTTTATAGAACAAGGGAGCATACAAGCTATCGACTCAAATGAAATTTTACAACAAAATTTCATTTGCATTTCAAAATTTTCCATGTAATGATTCTACAAGAGCATGTTAAAATGAAGAAAATGAAAAATGCAGTTGCCACCCAAAAAGGGAAAATGTAAAGACCTGCCAAAATTTACCTTGTCACCAGGTACACACCAAACCAGATGTCCATATCACCATGAAGTTGCACATTCAACACCATACCCAAAAGATAACAACCACGTACGTCGAAGAAGAGCCCATCTTCCACAAGAACACATCAAAACCAAAATTTTCCATCACACATGCCAATTTCTCATCGACTAGCCACCTTCCCTTTACTAATACCTAGACCATGATAAACACTCCCACTCCAAGTTGTCACAAGAGAAGGAGAAGAAACCTCAGCTTCCTCATCATCCTTGTCCTCACATATCACAGTGCCAACCCACCCACTTGGAGTCTTGATAGCCAGAGGGGGGATTGACAAGATCTCCTCTCCAAGAGCCAAAGTTTCACCTAGAGTTGAGATATACTATCAGTAATTTGAATTTGTCTTTGTCTCGCTATCTGAAAAGCTCTTTGTGAGGTCAATGGGTGAATTCTTACACCCGAAGGGGCCTCGTCCATACCTGAATTTTCTACCCATCCCAACAGTAGAATGCACTGGTTCTTTTCCTTTGTCTTCAATCTTTCCAACAACAAAATTTTAGAATTGTAGCCTCCTGTTGCACCTTGTTGGTGCAAACTTGGGCTTGTCCACTGAAGTACATTCTTGAATACTAGAACTAGGTCTTTGTGAGCTCAAATGAGTAGACCTCCTTACTGGTTCACTCGTTTCTCTATCTGATAATCATGGACTCGCTCTTGTCTTAATCCAGAAAGTTTCTAACTACTAAGTGTGAATGATACAATTAGTAGTTAATTCATCCTATATTTATCATGCAAAGCAATGGCAACCACAATCAATGCTTAGTAAAAAGACATGTACAAACTGGGAAATTCACTGGCATATGTACTGTCACTGTTTAATTCCCAATTGCATGGAAATCTATAGATCATACTTCATGATTGCTAGCATTTACATTTCCACATGAATTGAGATCAATTTGATCGCATTTGCAAGGAATTGATCATTAATTCCCACTAGTTGCAGAGTGAGACGACTATCATGTGTCATTTTCCAACTTTGAATATTAGCTATCAATCTGATGGTGAGATGACAGACCAAATGGTTCAGCTTGGGCTTACCAGGTTTGAAATCCAACAAAGCACTATTGATTTGTCTTTGCCCAATGGCATTAATGCACCTCAGATAACAACTTCCCCATCGACGAGCTCTGTGCACTTCATAGACTGAGTGGTCTAGGTCACATGTCAAAATATCGCTAACCTCACTACTTTTAACAAGCATTCACTTTCTCCCAGTGAGCTAATGAGAAACAATAGAGATTACCCTTGGCATTTGATCTTGGTCATCAGTTTAAAACCATTGGCCACAAGATTGATAGTGGAGACTGGGCCCCTCATCTGTATCAAGACATGCATCCTCATTTCCCTTATTTCACACTAAATAACTAGATGCCATCTTGCATCTGCGATCTAGTGGGGTACGATCGAGATCTTCTCCCATATCCTCAAATCTCAAAAACTGCACACACTGGATGATTAGCATTAAATAAAGGGCCTTGGTTAAGTTGACAATGACATGACCCTTGTAGGTAGATGACTTAAGTTTAAGTCATCAAGAAAAATTAAAACCTCAACTTTAGAAAATAATTAAGATCGATGGGTTGACTGGGTGATCGACACTCTTAACTAGAGGGGCCAGTAGGAAAACGTATACAATGACTCAAGAAATAGCTTAGGAAACAAGACACTAGCAAGGCAGGTCAACGCGCACTTAGAAGATTAAAGGTTTTCAAAGGAAAAACCCTACTCACACATGGGGACAAGGGTTTTTAAAGGCAGACCAGACCCATGGGGAATGAGAAAATTCTTCAAAATTTTAGAAGCTCCATCAACACATTCACCTTTATCTCCAATTATTTGATCCTCCAAATGATTCTTCTACACATACTTAGGATTTTTTACAATAGGTTCTGAGATTTCTTCTTCTTCTTCTTCTTCTTCCTTCTCCTTATTTTCTTTAGGTAGTTTTCCATAGATAGTGTTGATGATGTTTTCTCCATAGCAACAACTTAGACACAATATGAAATCCTATCTCTCTTGAAAGGTAAATCTCTATCAACAAGCCTCAAGAGATAACCCCAAGGTCTCTAATGTCAGGTCTTGACAATGCATAAACAACTCAGTGATAAATGTGAAAATGTTGGTAATCACAAAGGGACCTTACTACAAGCAAATACTGAATCAAACCTAGAAATATGATGATGCTTCAATCCTAAATCTAATTCAAATGATAAAGAAATAACAAAAGATTATGGTTTCAAAGATATTACTAAATTTAACTATTCCTAAGATTAACAATGTAAATGATGAAATACTTGAAATGGACCAATACCTCATAAACTAATTCCTATTTGACCAAGATAAATTTGCAATCTTACAAAAACAGTGTTATCTTCTAAGGTATTAAATATTTTCAGATCATGAGCATTCATCCAAGACAACCCAATTTCAATTGAAATGAATAAACTTCACAATTGAACTAAGCACAATGAATATAAGGTCCATGCTAATTTTGCAAAGCAACTAACAATCAACTAGCTGCAAAAAGTATGGACTAGGGATTGTTGCAAACACTTCAAGCATCAAACCATAAACACTATTGAATCAGATCTAAATATAAATCTGACATACACCTAATAACCTTGAGCAATTCAAAAGATGGAAGCATAAGAACCATTTAAGATAAGTCAACACAAAGGAGATCACCAGAATATCACAATGTCTTCAATTGTATTGAATCACCGAATTGCAACAACAATTCCAATGTTTTGTTACAACACTTTCACAAAAATTGACTAACTTCTAACTCTGCTCTACTACCTAAATTCACCCTTGTATCAAACTATCTTTATCTGCCTATTCTATCTGTCTATATATTACTAATGAGGCGAAATACCAAATTTATAGAAAACTCCAGAGCATGTCAGCCTAATTGGATTTTACAATACCAATTTTCCACAAAATAGGTTGGCCCAACTAATGCTTACAATAATAAATGGCCACAAAACAAGTTGGCCCAAGGAGAAATCAAAACTAGATAAAATTGACATTAAATGCATGAATTCAATCCAGGTCGGCCTGGGCTCTCCAATACAATTCAGACCAAGGCACAAGTTTCAATGCAACCCTATATTAATTGCTTCATTCTATTCTTATCCTAAGCGTACCTCACCAAGTTAGCCAAGGGGTGGAGTATCTAGTATTTGAATTTCTTTTAGAGATTCAACTTTATCTGCTGAGTGCTCAACAACCTCTTCCCAATCAATCTAAGGGACCGATATTAATCCATAACAACAATACAAGTAATTGCATCATCAATCTGGCATTCACCAATAGGGTCCCCATCAACTAGAAAGTATATTTCTTGCCACCATTCCTTCAATTTCTACCAAGTGAGATTCAACCTACACTCAACAAAACTAGCATCAATATCCATTATAACATGAAGGATCAAGATTAGCCCATCACAAATAACATATTCATCATTTAAACAAATCTGAGCAAAGATCGAAATCAACCCAAAAACCTCATTAAATCGTTTTCCTCAAAGTTCAATATTTCAAGCCAATCACGAAATATAGGCTAGGAAGAAAATTCTAGAAAAATTCAGCCTAGGTGGATTTTCCTGAAGAAGGCACAAAATCAACAATTAATCACTAAAAATGAATAAAGGATGCAAAAAATTGTGTAATCCATTAGTTTAGAGCATGCAATGATAAGAATTTATCATTAAAATCATCAAATTCACCCAATTTTACGTTTCACAAAGCTTCCCAGGGAATCTGAAAAAATCCAGCCAGACCAGAATTTTGCAGTCATCGAATCCCCAAATTCCACTACACACCCTGGAACACAGAAGGCTAGGCAGAATCCAAGAAAAACCAGGGTCGACATAAAATACCGAGGTCAAAAGAAAACCTGAATATTGACATCCTCCCACAAATTTTCTCAAATTAATCGAATGAACACAAATTTGAGGAGTTAGGGAACAAAACTAGTTAATTTTGAACCCATTACAAATCTTCCTTGAATTCCAGGCTCCTTCAAAAGAAAATTAAGATGGAATAGTGATACCCTAGGCATGAACCCTAAATTTTGACCATGAACACATAGAGCCAGCCATGAAATTCCCAAACACACAGGAATTCAAACTCCAAGCAAGTCTATAACGCCAAAGCACCACAATACCAAACATCACAACTCAGAAGATGCCAACGAAAAAGCATAAAGGCACAAAGCTCCAAAAATCAACTAGGTTCAAAAAGCTAATGGCAAGAGAGAAATTAAAAAAAATCTGGCCCAGGAAGATTTCCATGAAGACCAAAATTCTCCGAATAGCAACACTGAAACCCATTTTCTGGAGTTTGGATGAAATCCAAGAAAATTCAGATGGAATGGAAAATCCTAAAATGGGGGTAAAAACCCAGATTTGGCCCAAAACTTAAGTTTTTCAATATGCAACTTGGGGAAAACACTTGGGAAAGCAAGATAAACATATTAAGAACATACCAAGGCAATGTAAATCCACAAAATAAAAGAGCCAAACAACAAGAGAAAAAGAAAAAGAGGTTCCTTGCTTTCAGTGAGGTGTGTGTTTAAAAACTGCACAAGAAATGGTGACTCTGTTGGGAAAATGCTCCAAAGCATTTGATGATGAACAAGAATCATGAACCTAGAATCTCTGGTTTCGATTCCACTATCAGACAAACAAATCAAAATGCAAGATCAAAGAATCAGAACCAAAGGAAGACTAAACCTTCCATAGCCTGAAAATCCAAGTATGTGCACATGAGTTCATTTCCTTCCTTCAGCTACTAGAGAAACGAAGTTCAATCAGGTCAGGCTACATAAAGATTCTAACTCCAAAAGAAACCTAGATAGAGCCTCACTGCCAGTTAGGAATCTATAGCCCCGATGAGGTTATCGTTGTGACTCTCTCGAACATAGCTCTACTACCAGCCAGGCATCCATAGCCCCGGTAGAGATATTCATATTACCCTTGATAAGTTGAATTTATTTGATTTTCAACATTTTCTCCTTTCTTCTTTTGATATTTTTTTTTTCATTTTTCATTTCAACCTGTGAACAATGAAGTTCACACTCAGGGTTGAAAAGCATAGTGGAATTGAAGCAAAAATAAGATTTTTCACCTAACAAGACCTCACAAGGATCCTACCACAACTTCAGGATTTTTAAGATGTATAAGAGATATAAGATTTTAGAATACTTCAAATTCAAATCGAACCAGTGACCCATCCTCTTTAAATCAAACATTTAGACTGCATGATGATAACAAAGATCTCAACCATCCATTCAAGACACATAATTAAAGTTCATCAAGAAAATACTCAGAACAGTCCCAAATAAAAGAATATTTTCCATGTAGGTGCAACACATCCAAAAGAAAACAAGAAGACCTCCCAAGCAAGAGTAGAGCAAAAAAGACACCAAACTAAAAGAAAACCTATACTAACCAAGACAAAGTAGAAATGGAAACCTAATCTAACCAAAGCAAACAAAGAAAAACAGAAAGGAAACCTACTCTAACTATGTAGATGAAAAGAGCTGAAAACAACTCAAGATTGGAAATAATGCTTCAAATACTGCTCGTTGACAGGCAATGGGATATCCTACTATAATGAGAGTTTTCAAATGGAAAGCATTATCTCCCATGATTTCTAAAATCTAGTAAGGGCCAAGACAATTTTTGTCAAATTTACCATGCTCCCCCTTACGGTCATGGGCTTTATCCCAGAAGAGAACCAAGTCAGAAATCCAAAAGGATTTTACCTTGGCTCTTTTATCAAACCACCTTTTGACTACACCCTAATGTTTAGCAAAGTTCTCTAAGGATTTGTCTCTTCTTTCTTCAAGGTGCAACAACTCCTGTAGGTGGGCCTCACACCTATTTTTTCATCATAATATTCATTAATGAACTGTAAAGTGGGGATCTTCAACTGAATTGGAAATACAGGTTCCAAGCCATATACAAGATGATAAGGGGAGGTCCCTATGGAAGTATTTTGTCTGGTACTATCTTCCCATAGAGCAAATCAAAGTTGAGTGTGCCAATCCTTGGGATTGTTCTCTAGTAACTTACAGATGACTGTTAAGAGGTTTTTATTGGAAGACTCAGCCAACCCATTGCCTTGTGGATAGTAATTGGATGCAAACTTTATTATAATGCCATGATCAAAAGCCCAATTAGAAAATTTCAATGATGCAAATGTAGGACCATTATCACAAACTAAAGATAAAGGACATCCAAAACGATTGATAATACTTGATTCAATGAAATCTATTACCACTTCAGAAGTACATTGTTTGCATGCAAGAGCTTCAATCCATCGTGTAAAGTAATCAATAATGGTGAGAATATACATGTGACCAATAGAAGAAGGTGGATTGATGGGACCTATGAAATTCATCCCCCACTATGGAAAAGGTTTTACCTCAAATACTGGTTGAAGTGGAAGAGCTGCATACTTCTCTCTAGTTGTTGTAGCCTGACACACATGGCAAGTTGTGACATGATTGTGTGTATCCTTGAACAATGTAGGCCAATAATAACTAGCCCTCAGAATCTGATTTGTAGTAGAATGTGCAGATCCGTGGCCAGTACCATATCTATCATGAAATTCGGCCATGACTCTCTTAGCTTCATGTCTTCCTAAGCACCTCAGGTAGATACCTTCATGATTTCTTTTATATAAGGCAAATCCATTCAACATAAAAATATCACTTCTTAAACGTAATCCCCTTCTCTGTATTGCATTTAGATGGTCAAGATACCTCTGAGTCAGGAGATAATGAACAATATCATCATACCATTCTCCAGGGGAAACATCTTCTAGATTGTAATGCTAAGTTGTAAGATCAGGGCCTATTTCTAACATTGTCCTTGTAAGTCCTTGCCCTCTTACCAAATTCATGTGTTGAATCTCAATATCATATTCTTGTAACATAGTTACCCACTTAGCTCTGTGTTCCCCTAGCTCATTTTGCATCAACAACAACTTGACTGTAGGATCAAGGACTATTGCAAAGACCATGTTTCTAAGGATATTGTGTCTAAATTTCTTCACATGCCGAACTAAGACATAAGATTTCTTTTCAACACTTGGGTACCTCAATTCAACATCTTTCAATGGTGCACTCATGAATGCTATGGGATGTTCATTTCCTTGATCATAATTTTGAGTCAACATAGCAGCACAGGAGTGATCAGAAGCAAACGAATATATATAGAATGGCTTAGCATAATCTGGACTCACTAAAATCAAAGCTTCAGCAATAGTCCTTTATTTTTGCAAATGCTTCCTTAGCTTCTGCACTCCATTCAACTTTGGCTTCCTACTTCAACATTGCTTTAGTGGCTTGACTATTTCTACAAATCCAATGATGAACTTCCTTACAAAGTTGATTTTACCAAAGAATGACTTCATTTCTTTCTTGCTAGCAGGTGGTGGGATCTTGATTATAGCTTCCACTCATTCTGGATCAATGGAAATTGCTTTCTCAGAGATAACATGTCCCAACAATTTTCCCTCTGTAACTCCAAAGATGCACTTCTTTGCAGGATTGAGAGATATACCGAATTCCTTGCACTTCTAAAACACCTTACACAAATCTATTATATGATCACTTCTCTTCTTGGAAAATACTGTCAGGTCATCCATATAAATGATTATGCACTTACCAATTATGTGCTTAAATGCAATGTCCATGGTCCTTTGAAATGTGGCCCCAACATTAATCAAACCAAAGGGCATTCTTCTAAAGGAAAAAGTGCCCCACTTGGTGGTGAAAGTAGTCTTATGCCTATCTTCATACTGTACCATGACCTGGTTGTATCCTAAATAACCATCCAGAAAGGACATCATTTGAGATCCATTGACAATGTAGAGTACTTCATCTAGTGAAGGTATTGGATAATTATCCTTCTCTCATGCTCTATTGAGTTTCCTAAAATCCATACACAGTCTGATTTCACCATTCTTCTTTCATATTAGAACCAGGTTCACCACCTAGGTGGAGTGTCTGATTGGAAATATGATTCTTAAGGATAGTAATTTCTATACTTCCTTTTGTATTATATGTTCTAATAAGGCATCAATTGGCCTTTGCCTCTGTCTGAAAGATTTTACTCCTGGATTCAGAGGGATGGTATGAGTTACAATTAATGTGTCATAGGTCTTCAAATCTTCATAACTCTAGGCTATCACATCTGGATATCTATGTAATGCATCAATTATTCATTTCCTCTCTTCTAGAGTGCATACCTTGCCAATAAAGACATTCTTGACATCATCTTGAGTTCCCATATTATACTTTTCACATTTTCCACTGATGGAATCCTTCTTGGCCTCCTGCTCTTGATCTCTGACCTTGTCCAAATCAAAAATTTGTTCTAATTGCACCATTCCTCTGGGAATAGTATTGGTCTTCAAATTGATTACTCCTTCCAAGTCCATTTCTACCTCTTGGAGTTTAGTTTCATCAATAATTTGTGAAGCAAACACATCTGAGCTCATGATAAAATCTAAGATATTCTTATCATCTTCAAATACCTAGAAATTAGTAACATTATTAGGTACTGAAGGTATTGGGGTCAGTTCCACCGTAAACTTCTTCAATCCATAAAGAGATAGGGGTTGTAGTGTACTAGCTACCTGAGCAAGGGATTCAACTATCTGGTTTTTACTTCATGGAATTAGTTGAATGCTGAAGGCATCAAATCCTTCAATAAGGTCCCAAAATCTGTGTCTATAATTGGTCATTCTTCTATCATGACAAGAGTACTGTCTCTTGAGTTGCTTAACTACTAATTGAAAATCCCCAAAAACTTGCAAAATCTTAACCTTTTTCTTTAGTACCATTAACAATCCATGGGCCAAAGCTTCATACTCTGCTACATTATTGGTGCAATGAAATTGAAGCCTATGAGTAGCAAAGAAAATTTTACCTTTTGGGCTAATTAGGTCAAATCTTGCTCCAGCTCCTTGCTTTGATTTGGATCCATCAAATCTTAAAGTCCAACAACCAGTAATTGAAAATTTCCTTATTGTATCCCTTGCACTGTGACTGCTAGAAGGTTCTTCAAAAAGCATCACTTTCCTTTCCTTTGGATCCTCCTGAACACTCTGGATATAAATATTGACTGCTGGAGTGGGATTGATACATTTTTGCACTTGTTTTACTACAATCTGGCATAAGCAACAATCCAATTTAAAATGGGAGGCATTATGAACCCTACACCAATTCGGTAAGAGAAAATATCTAAAATTCATCTTTCTACCCAACTGAATCTAATCCTCAATGCATTTATGAATGAATTCCTAGAAATTATCCAAAAAATTGATCTAATTATCTTCAAGATCATCTTCATTTTCAACTGGTTCCACCAAGGCTTCAGTACCACTAGATTATGTTGTAAGTTCAACAAGTGTTGCATGGAACATAAGGACTTCCTTTGCATTTGGATCCTCAAAAGGGGCTACAAGCACATAATTCCTCCTGCTCACCTCAAATATTAAAATTTCATTAAAGGCATTCTGATATTCTCTAATCATGTATTTCATCCTAGGTTCTCTTTCAATTCTAATCTAGTTTGGCACAGGAAGCCACATGTGAGAATGATCAGTTGATACATATCCATTCAAGGCCTTGGTAAAGTCTCTTCCCAAAATCAGGCCATAAGCATTAGGTTTATCATCCACTTGTATATTAATAACCTGTTGAATCCTAGGATTAGAAGCAACTTGTATATGGATCATATTTAATTCTCCTACAACCTTAACTTCAGTTCTATCCAATTGTGTAACTTTCTTTTGGGAATCAACAATAGTGATACCCAAAGCTCTACAAACACCAAAGGGAATTACATTGGTGGAAGCACCTGAGTCTAACAAACAATTATGCAAGTGTTTACCAAATATGTGAATAGAAATCAAGAATGGAGGAGTGTTTGTCTTCCCTTGAAACAGAGTTAAGGGAGTATCTACTTGAGCAACCTAAGTCCTATCTTTCTCTTTTCCTTTATCTCTAGGAGGCACATGAACTTGATTATGAGTCTAATTTTTTTGTCATACTATTTTAGAGCTAGATACTTTATTGAAATTCTCACTAACTGATCTATCTTGTGATATAGAATTTTCATTGTAAGCTCCTAGAACTACATTCCTAATGGTCGGAACTCTCAATAATTCAAATGCAGAGAGACTTACCTTAAGCTTCTTGAGTTCATCTGCAACCTATATGGCAATTTTTTCCTCATTTAGATTAGCATTAGTCTCCTTTGGATATTCCACCACCCTATCTTTGCTTGCTTCAACACTCTTTCCTTATGATGGATCCATGTGTCCTTGATATTTAGAGAAATAATACCTAGACACCGAAGGGTATGGTGGATTATTGCTGGCATTGGGATCTGGAGGTTTTGTGAAGTTGTTTGGTGGAATGGAAGTGATGAAGGGACCTCCAACTTATGGATTTCTATGTGGCATATCCCTCAAATAATACTTCTTGATAGGTCTCTGGAAGGTCTGTACCTCTTCAACATAAGCTTATTCTTCATCCATGGGGCCATTTTCATTCACTGAATTTTCATCAAACAATTGTGAAATCTCATCTCCATTGCACACTTGGTCTGCTTCTTCCTTGAGCTGGTTTGATTCTTCTTCAGGAACATTTTCCTTGCTCGGTGGAAAAGGGGCATGATTCAGTACCAACACTGATGAATCATAGGGGGTAGATGACACCATTTCTTGACTACCTGCATTATTCTCCACTTCATACTAGAATATTGAAGTTGTTGTCTGGAACTCCTAACAATCTACCTTAGAATGCTGACTTGTTTTATGGAGCCTACACCATCCTGATAATGCAGCCTCAACTAAATATACACCATTAGGAAGCTTCTCTTGGCTAACTGGCTGATTAACTGGTTGATCCAATGGAGTAGGGACTCCTCCATTAATAGGCCTCATGTTCCAAGTCATATTTTTTCCTGTTGGCTATCTCTAGTCGAACCCTTGTCCACCAGCTTTCCCTCGGTCAAAATTTTGGCCCGAGGTTTGTCCTCTATCATAATTTTGTCCTCTATCATTACTATACCCTTTGTCATTGTTGTATCCTCTGTCATGGTTATATTCTCTTTCAGGATGCTACCTTCGGTCAAAGTTTTGTCCTTGTTGATTTTCTTTGCTATAATTAGACTGCATATTTCTCTGAGTAGCTTGCAAATAACTATTTTGGTTCCTCAGGTAAGTCACCTCCATATTCAGCTTCTTCACTTGTTCAGTTAATTCATCCAGTCTCTCCTTGTCAGAATTTTCGTATGGAGGCTGGTTCAAATTTTTTTGGGGATATCCTACTGTAGTGCTGGTACTCAATGACTGGTTCAAGACTTCAGAATTCTGTAGATATGGGGGATAGCTAACATGAGAATGTGGATGAAGAGGCTAATTTTCATTTTGCTGGGGATAGCTGACTATAGGTGGCACTTGACTCACTAGAGGCCCTAGGTGAGGGACAAGAGGCAACTGAGGTGTTGGATTCATGATTGGAGTGTGATTGGTGAGAGCCTAATTGAAAGTTGGGACTTGTCCAGGGTGAGCTGCGGGTCCTAATGATGGTAAAGGCCTAGAAAAATGCTTCCTTAAAGTAGTGATAACCTTCTCATCCTCTGCATATGCATCAAGTAGGGTATTAGGAGGGTTATTTCTCCACTTCATGAAGGTGGCAATTAGACTATCAAGTCCCTCATAATAAACTTCTAAAGGAGTGGGCTCATCAACAACATAAGGGGCCTGCAATCTGGTATAGGCACAATGAAACTTTTTGTTAAAGGATTCTATAGGCTCAAGGAATTCTCTCTTAACATTAGTAAACTAACAGTAAAGCTCACTAGGATTGATGGGAATCCTAAACTTCTGCAAGAATGCAGTCTCTAGTTCATTCCAATTCTAAATAGACCCAACAGGTAAATGATTGTACCAATAGAATACATCTTCTCCTAGGGAATAAGGAAAGAGCCTACATGCTACATCCTCATGATTGATTCCTCTATCCTTAAGGCTAGTCTAAAAGATCCTAATGTATTCCTCAACAGTTCTATTGGGATCATTAACATGAAATTTTGAATAGAAGTGCTCAGGGTTCTTGGGCATGACATTGTAATTGGCAAAAGTCAATGGAGATGGGTTATTAGCGAGGAAAGCCATTGGTGGAGGTGGGGTGGTAATGGCTAATTTATGGATGGCTGAGGTTGTTGGATGGGAATATCCTCAGACTCAGACTCAGATGAACTTGATGAAGATGAGAATGATGGAGATGATGGAAGTGGTTGGGTAGATAATGATTCTCCCCTTTTGTTGATCCTTCTTGACCTAGTAGGGGCTGGTAATTCTTGAAATTACTCCTCTCCTAGAGAAGATCTGATTCTTCTTCTGAATCTTATAGGAGAGATGGCGGACGTAAATTGATCCAACTTGTTTATTCAGGCCCTCCTTCTAGCGCCAATCTGTTGATGGTGTTTTCTGCACAACAACTCAAACACAATATGAAATCCTATCTCTCTTGAAAGGTAAATCTCTGTCAACAAGCCTCAAGAGATAACCCCAAGGTCTCTAATGTTGGGTCTTCACAATGCATAAACAACTTAGTGATTAATGTGAAAATTCTGTTAATCACAAAGGGACCTTACTACAAGCAAATACTGAATCAGATCTGGCAATATGATGATGCTTCAATCCTAAATCTAACTCAAATGATAAAGAAATAACAAAAGATTAGGGTTTCAAAGAGATTACTAAATTTAACTATTCCTAAGATTAACAATGTAAATGATGAAATACTTGAAATGGACCAATCCATCATAAACTAATTCCTATTCGACCAACATAAATCTACAATCTTACAAAAATAGTGTAATCTTCTAAGGTATTAAAGATTTTCAGATCATGAACATTCATCCAAGACAACCCAATTGCAATTGAAATGAATAAACTTCACAATTGAACTAAGCACAATGAATATAAGGTCCAAGCTAACGTTGCAAAGTAACTAACAATCAACTAGCTGCAAGAAGTATGGACCAAGGATTGTTGCAAACACTTCAAGCATCAAACTATAAACACTATTGAATCAAATCTAAATCTAAATCTAACATACACCTAATAACTTTGAGAAATTCAAAAGATGGAAGCATAAGAATGATGCAAGATAAGTCAACACATAAGAAATCACCAGAAAATCACAATGTCTTCAATTGTATTGAATCACCGAATTACAACAAAAATTCTAATGTTTTGTTACAACATTTGCTCAGAAATTGACTAACTTCTAACTTTGCTTTCCTACCTAAATTCGCTCTTGTATCAAACTATCTCTATCTGTCTATATATTACTAATGAGGTGAAATGCAAAATTTATAGAAAACCCCAAAGCATGTCGACCTAACTGGATTTTACAATAACAATTTGCCATAAAACAGGTCGGCCCAACTAATGCTTACAAAAATAAATGGCCACAAAATAAGTCGGCCCAAGGGAAAATCAAAACTAGATAAAATTGGCATTATATGCATGAATTCTACCCAAGTCAGCCTAGGATCTCCAATACAATTCGGACCAAGGCACAAGTTTCAATGCAGCCCTATATTAACTGCTTCCTTCCATTCTTATCTTAAGTGCACCTCACCAAGTTAGTCAAGGGCTGGAGTATCTAATATTTTAATTTCTTTCATAGATTCGACTTCATCTCCTGAGTGACAACCTCTTTCCAATCAATCTTAAGGGACCAATGTTAATCCATAATAGCAATACAAGTAGTTGCATCATCAATTTGGTGTTCAGTGGTGCAGGAGCACCCAAGCTCTTCAAGGAACACTTCAAGGGTCAGGAGAGTGCAAGGGTCAGGAGGACCTTTCCATCATATCAAAGCATCAATTATAACCTTTGAAGCCTATAATGGCTTTTGAAATGGATAAGAACATGAAGGGAGTCAATTGTCCTAAGGGTCTTGATAAGGACCCTAGGACCGAAATACATTGTAATTGAAAAATAGTGTCCTAAGAGTCTAGATAGGTTTATAATTCTTTAAATGTGTCAAATAAGGTTGGATATTAAGGATCCAATAGTTTTTAGATAGTAGAGTTCAATAAATTGCAAGTTGGAAATTCAAATTTTTGAATTCCAATTTTGGGCGAGTAAGTGTGTTTTTGATGATTTAGCACTAATAAAGAATTGAAACCAATCCAAAATGGTTGTATCAGTTGGGGAAAGGTTCTACAAAGCTAGGGAATTCATTTATATAGAGTTTTGGGTTGTAGGTATAGTGTTGGTATAGACTGCTACAAGAAAAGTAATAAAATCTCTATTTTTCTTGCATTCTTTTGAGTTTTCTTGATGAACCATTGAATTTTATTGAATAAAATTCCAATTGGATGACTTAGGGATATGTGTTTATATGTTTTAACACCATTTGAATGCCCTGAGAGCAATAATAATCAATTCCTTATACATTACTATTGACTGTCCTAAGGAAATACAATTTTCTTCACTAATTTTGGATGATTGATACATTTCATGGTAGAATGTTTTTGTGACCTAAGAAATGGATCATTCCTAACATGTATCATATATATATAACAAGCTAATGTGCAGGTAGGGAATATTATAAGGTGTACACCTAGTTTTCACAATGTAAAGTGCTTGAGAGTGGAGGCTAAAGTATAGCAGTAGAAGATCTTCCTTAATGAGGGGTGTATTTTTGAGTTGGGATAGACTAAATATGTTGAAATAATGGTGAAAATTCAAGGAATAGGTTCTGGAAGTGTTTGGGAGGTCAAGATTCAAGAAGCCCTAGTTTGAGAGCCATTTATTGAGGGTTTTGTGTTTGAGGGTCTTAACGATGTCATAGAAGACTAAGACCTTGAAAATAATTGGTTTTTAGACATTTTGAGACACTGTTAAAAGTTTCATAGTTAGGGGATAAGATTTGAGAGGGGTTGCTTTGAAAAAGAGGGCTAATTAGGCCTAGATTTTGAGGAAACAACAAGTTTTGGAAGGGATTATCTGAAGCAAGTGCTATCAGGGTTTGGATATGTTGTTTGGAATCATAAAACACAACTTAATCAATCATTATATTGGAGGTTCCTTTGGAAAAGTTGAGTGAAAGTTCAAAAATCCATTGCTAGAGGCCTAGTTGGGCTAGAAGTCTAGTCAAGGTGCAAAAAGTGAGTTTTGTCTAAGACAGAGGGTTGGGGCTTTGAAACCATTCAAGACAAGTTTGGTTGGGTTCCTTGAGGTCACTCCAAGGTTTTGGGTCCATTAGGAAAGCATCTAAGTTATAAGTGCACTATTGAGGTTTGTCTCCATCAGGGTGCCTGAAGAAGGGTTTGAGATTGCATCATTGTGATCCTTGAAATATTTGTGTTCTGCCTAAAGTCCCATACCCTTTGCATCATTCAGCAATAGGGTCCCCATCAACTGGAAAGTATATCTCTTTCCACTATTCCTTCAACTGCTACCAAGCGAGATTCAACCTACACTCAACAAAACTAGCATCAATATCCATTATAACATGAAGGATCAAGATTATCCCATCACAAATAACATATTCATCATTTAAACAAATCTGAGAAAAGATTGAAATCAACCCAGAAACCTCGTTAAATCATTTTCTTCAAAGTTCAAGATTTCAAGCCAACCGCAAAATCCAGGCCAAGAAGAAAATTCTAGAAAAATCTGGCCCAGGTGGATTTTCCTAAAGAAGGCACAAAATCAACAATTAATCACTAAAAATGAATAAAGGATGCAAAAAATTATGTAATCCATCAGTTTAGAGCATGGAATGATAAGAACTTATCATTAAAATCATCCAATTCACCTAATTTTACATTTCACAAAGCTTCCCAGGGAATTCGAAAAAATCTAGCCAGACCGGAATTCTGCAGTTTCGTCGAATCCTCGAATTCCATTGCACACCCCAGAACATAGAAGGCTAGATGAAATTCAAGAAAAACTAGGGTCGATGAAAAATCCTGAGGTCAAAAGAAAACCCAAATATCAACATCCTCCCATGAATTTTCTCAAATTGATCGAATGATCACAAATTTGAGGAGTTAGGGTACAAAACCAATTAATTTTGAACCCATTACAAATATTCCTTGAATTTCAGGCTCCTTCAAAAGAAAATTAAGATGCAACAGTGATACCCTAGGCATGAACCCTAAATTTTGACCATGAACGCACAAATCTAGCCATGAAATGCCCAAACACACAAGAATTCGAACTCCAATCAAGTCTATAACACCATAGCACCACAAGACCAAATATCACAACTCACAGGATGCCAACAAGAAAGCATAAAGGCACAAATCTCCAAAAATCAACCAGGTTCAGAAACCTGATGACAAGACAAAAATTTGGAAAAATCTGGCCTAGGTGGATTTCTAGAAAGACCAAAATTCTTGGAATAGCAACACTAAAACCCATTTTCCAGAGTTTAGATGAAATCCAAGAAAATTCGAATGGACCAAAAAAATCCCGAAATGGGGGTAAAAACTTGGATTTGGCCCAAAACTTAAGGCTTTTAATATTCAACTTGGGGAAAACACTTGGGAAAGCAAGATAAACATATTAAGCACATACCAAGGCAATGCAAATCCACAAAATCAAAGAGCCAAACAACAAGAGTGAAAGCCAAAGAGGGTCCCTGCTTTCAGTGGGGCGTGTGTGCAAAATCTGCACAACAGATAGGATCATCAAGTTCAACTTCACTTATCTTAATAGGTCTGTGCATGTCCTCATCAACTTTCACATTAGCACTCTCAACAATATTCCTGAATCTTTTATTGAAGCATCTATATGCTTTGCTAGTAGTGGAGTACCTAAGAAAAATTCCTTCATCACATCTAGCATCAAACTTCCCAAGATTTTCATCATCTCTTTTAATGTAACATTTGCTTCAAAATACCTTAAAGTACTTCATAGTAGGAGTCTTACCAATCCATAATTCAAAAGGAGTCTTTGTGTTGTTGTCTATAATTTGAACTATATCAAGAACATAAACAATAGTGTGTATTGACTCTCTCCAGTACACATCAGGTACATTTGATTCTTTCATCATGGTTCTTGCAACTTCTTGTACCATCTAATTTTTTCCCTCAACTACCCCATTCTGCCAAGGGGTTCTTGGAGAGAAAAAATGTATTTTTATGCCATGCTCTTCACAAAATGTATTAAATAGACTAGAAGTGAATTCTCCACCTCTATTATATCTCAAACATTTGATTCTTAGGTTCACTTTATTTTCCACTCTTGCTTTGAACACTTTAAACCTATCTAGGAATTGAGTCTTCTCTCTAAGAAAAACAAACCATGTCATTCAAGAATAATCATCAATAAGGAGAATGAAATAACTATTACCATTTAGGCTTCCTATTCTAGTTAGACCATAAAGGTCAGTATGAATTAATTCTAGCATCCCGATAGTAGATTGCTCTTTTCCCTAAAAACTACATCTTGTTTGTTTCCCTAACTGACAACTTCTGCAAATAGTATTAGCAGGCTTTGTGGTTCTAGAAAGACCTTAGACAACATCTCTTGAACTAATCGTGACTATATTATCAAATTTTACATGTCCCATTCTCTGGTTCCACAACCAACTTTCATTGACTTGAGATACAAGGAACTGACCATCAACACCCTTAAGATGATACATGTTTCCATGAGTTCTCCTTCCTGTAGCAACCATATCTCTAGACCCTTTTCTGATTTTGTAGAAATTATTTTTAAACACAAGTTTAAAACCATTGCTACACATCTATCCAACACTCAAAAGGTTATGGCTTATACCATTTACATAATATACATTATAGTGTTGTGTATTCCATCAAAACTAATTGTACATTTCCCAACAATCTTCACTCTTGAATCATCACCAAACATGACCAAACCATCATCATACTTTTCAAGTTTAGAAAACTTACTTTTATCTTTGGTCATGTGATTAGATCATCCACTATCAATCACCCAATATTCTTCATCCTATCTAGCATGAAAGGCAGTGACCAAAGTACCTTCTATCTCATTCTTTTTGTTCTCCAAAACATTCTTTCTTGCACATTTTCTAGGGTTATCAGACACAATTTTATTCTCCAAAGCTAAAAACAAGCATTCACCATCATCACCCTCATAATCAGATTTATCATCAGAGATTTTGGATTCTTCTTTAACATAATACAACTTAGTATATTTCTTATCCTTTCTATCCTTATCTTTATGATCTGTGTTCTTCTTATGTACAACTCTATTCAGACATCTTGAAGCATAATGACCAATATTACCACAAATAAAACATTTAAAGGGAAACATACCTTCATACTTATTGGTACCTTTCTTCAACTTCCTAGTAAAATTCGCTTCCAACTCATTAGAAGCAACACTATCCAAATCATCCTCAGTCTTTGTTGCTTTAAATGTTGTTTCTATCTTTTCCTCTTTCTTTCCAAACTGTCTCATCTCAAATGCAATCAAGGTGCCAAATAGCTCTTCTTTAGTGTATTTATTAGGATAATATATTTCTTCAATAAATGAGATCTTATCACTGTAACACTTAGGTAGGGTTATTAGGATCTTCTCAATTATATCTTCACCAGTTAGTTTACTCCCTTGATTCTTAACATCATTTGCTACAAGTTCAACCCTCTGGAAATAGCTTGCAAAATATTCACCTTCTTCAATTTTTAAATTCTCATATTTGTGCTTAGCTATCAGCTTCTTTGTCAATTTCACTTTATCATTTCCTTCATAAAGATATTTAAACTTTTTCCAAACTTCATGAGTAGTGCCCAAAGAAAAAACCTTAGTTCACTCAATTTTAGATAGAGCACTAAAAATAGCATACTTGCCTTTTCATTCTCCTAATAAGTAGAAACCTCATCTGCAGTAGTAAGACCACCCAACAAAGCAACATACTTTGTCTCAATAGCCTTCTAGGTCTTGTAACCAAGAGAAATAATATATCCTCTCATTTTCACTTTCTAGTCACTGTAATCAGATCCATTAAACATAGGGATCACCAACTTATGTGCCATCAGATCTTTCTTAAGCAGTTAAGCTCTGATACCAATTGTTAAAAGGCACAAGCCAACTAAGAGGGGGGTGAATCAATTGTCACCAAATTTAAACTCAAAGCTTCAACACTTATCAATTCCACAATCAAATTGTTTTGTTATTAAGTACGAACATGAAATGCAGATAATAGAAAGAAAAATCAACACAATGAACACCAGATTTTATGTGAAAAAACCAATAAGGGAAAAACCACAATGAGGATTAACTCACAATATAAATAGATAACAAAACCAAATACAAAGGCTCACTTCGAAGGGCTCACTGCCTAGAAGAGGATTCACTATCTAGATATAAAGGCTCACTGCCTATAGAAAGGAATCACTTCCCAATAGGGAGGCTCACTACTTGCTAATACAAAATAAAAAAAAAGATCCACCACAAAAATTTACACACATTTGTAGCCTTGATCAAAAGATTGTAGAAACCTTCAACTCACTTCCTTTAGGAATCTAACACAATGAAGTACTACTGCCTCAACTTACTTCCACACACTTCTTCTCTTCACTTGTGGCTTACTTCATTACTTTGCATCATCCAATTATTCGCATCTTGACTTGCATTTATACCATCTTCAACCTTAGAAACATTCTCCAAGGTCAGCCACATAAACTTTGTTTCATAAATTCAAATTAGGTTAGCAACTCAACATTCCCATGGTGGAAAGGAATGGGAGTGGACCAATTAAATACTTAACCAAGACCAAAAATAATGTTTTGGATCAACCACACACTTCCTTAATTAAATTTTAATTCTTCATATGAAGTGTAAACACCAGGTCGACCAAACCTAATGAAAACACAAATGAACATTGAAGTACATGCTTCCCACCAAGAAGATAACATGCATACAACATAACACAATTCATCATAACTGAGAACACATCTCAGGTTCCTTTAGATACATTCACAACAAGTGTAACAACCTTTGAACACAGAACTCCTTCCATTAGTCCATCCAGACTGTGAAAACACATACAACAACTCTAAAACTCAACTTCTGGATCACCAAACCCAATTTTTTTTTCCAGAACCTAGATAAAAAAATAAAATGATATATTCCAGATCCGCAATACCTAAAACAAAACAACGGAGAACTATGAAGCAAAAAAAATTCTTCTAGTCCACAGAAAGCCAACTCTACCAAAATAGTTCACACACTGGTGAAAAAAAACTTTCACACTCCATCAAACTAGAAGCTATAAATTAGTAGATATCGCCATCAAATCATCATCAACAACCCTTCAAATTTGCACAAGAATAGGATCAACACAAGAGAAAAACAAAGCACATACCAGAGAACATATCAGAGCACATTCTAAATACATACATAACTCTAACTTCACTCTTTATTCATTTTCTCAAAAGCAATTGGAAACCCATCATTTCAACACATCTACAACATCATAAGGATAGCTCCATGTACTCACAACATCTCAACTATACATGCATAATCTGCAACATTTTAAACTATGTTGACATCAATGACAACATTAATGACAACACCACCAAACTTGTTCATATTTGCAACAAACACAACTTGTTTTGTACAATGATCCAACACATCAGATCTTGAGGACAACACCTGTAAACATATCTCAACAACATATCCAAATTTCACAGGAAAATCTTCAACCTAGAAGAAATTTGGAGCAAGACAAGAATACACCACTATAACCCAAAACACCACTACAAACACATTGTTTCCTCTTTTTTATAAAATTTTCTCAAAATTTCTTGGAAACCAAGCACCAGAGACACATCCTCATCATCTTTAAAAATTCCTCAATTTTAGATAGTAGCTTATCAAAGAAAATGTAATGCCCCACCATGCAACCCTTGAGGAAGTTGCAATTAACTACACAAACGTACTAATTTTTTTTTAATTTTTTTTATGAACAAATAACATAAAAGTTCACTACTCATTGCCAATAATCCTCTAAGGTTACGAGACTAAGATTACTTAAAACCCCAAACATGAAACATGAATTGAAACATCATATTTAAATACTTAATAAATTAAGAATCACATACATTCCAAACATGATAAAATTACGACAAGGCATAATAAATTCCACAAGATTCCAGAATATACTTTACAATAAGATTACAACACTCATTCCCCGAATGAGGTAATTCCAATATACAAGGTTACAAATTACATCCTCCACCTCGATACAATGAGGGGTAAAAAAATTACAATAATAACTAAAAAGAATAAGGCATGAAGGTATAGGATCCCATGAGCTCTCCAACTAGAAATCTCATCCATACGAACAAGAAAAAAACCCAACAGATTAAGGTGCATGTTCCACCCAACCATGTGATACTCGAAGGCTCACCCCCCATGCTAGGAGATAGTAACAAGGAATTCTAGACAAGACCATCCACCCCTAGACATAGGGTAACTCACATTGACACATCCAGACACATGAACCAAACATCCACAAGGGTAACACAAGTACAACTCCATCATCACTGACATAGGTTACATTGCTTCCAGAAATAAAATAGATTGACTATTATAAGAAGACCAAATACAAAAAAAACCAAATACCAATTGTTGTCATAGAAAGAGTGTCGTCACACAGATCGTCATGGGATCTCCTTTGGGAATCTTCCTAGGCTCCGGCTCCCACCATGGGTTATCCTGGTGGCCTCTACTGAATCCCAGCACCCATACTCACTCATGTGGAATCAAATACCTCTCGTAAGGAAAAGATAGATGATCTTGCCATTCCAGGCCTTCCCATCTCATCCCAAGTCTATACAAGCCCTTGCGTCCATGAGCGAGGCTCAATTATCTTAATTAATGTGAAATACTACCTAACTTCTAAGTACATTGATTTAGTTATCACTTGATTAAACCACTTCTGAAGGTTTCCCAATTTACCTCCTTGGGCTTTGGCCCCTAACATAAGCCACTCTTCTACTTGACAACATACCAAACAGAACCAATCACGAGGGGAATCCCAAGTGCATACCAACAAGATAAAACCACTCCAACTCTAGGAGGAACATAAAATTAAATCCCACTCCAAACACAGGAGACAACACAATTCAAAACCCTCTCTAAACACTGGAGGGAACAAAGGTCATAAACCCTCTCCAAACACTGGAGGCAATAAAAGTCATAAAACACTCCTTATACAAAGGAGGCACAAAAGACCCCCGCTCATGAAAATTGGGTAAAACAACAGGATACACAATATGCCCTACCCAAGGCAATACAATGGTTGACTACCATAATACAATAACCCACATGATTAACTGAAAACCCCATTTGGAAGACACATAAAAAAATCACTCCAAATAGGACAAACAACTCAATAAAAGAGTTCCCTAGCCTCTAGAAGAAAAACTTAGTACTACCAAAGTACATAAATTTACAATCATAACAATATTGCCCATACAATACCAACAAGAATTCGCTTAAATCAACAATCATAAAAATGCACGTTCTTTAAATAACTAAAGATGTCTTTGAACATAACGATCTTTTCTCATAAAACAGGAACCAAAGTCCATATGTACCTCATATACTTAATCTTTTAACTATTCATATAAGTTCTAAACAATATAATTTTTATGAACCTTATCTATTCCTTGCAATCTGGAAAACAAACAAAATTCCTCATTCACCCTTTAAGGCAATGGAATACAAGAACTTTTAAATAACATTCTACCCATTATAACAACATTGTAATAAAATAACCCTTTTCTTTACACATATTTAATATCATCAATTTTTCTCTAATTATAGTCCATATAACTTAACCACGTATATAAACCTGGTATTTAACAAATCATTTACAAGAACTTAAGATTCCATCAAATCAAACAGGTCATTGTAAACACATTAACCATATTCATTTCAATTACAACCCTAACCCTTAACAAATATTTAATCATTGCACTAACCTTAATTTCCAAAATACAATACCACTAATTTTAAGATAAAAAACTTACATACACCTTCCAACTCAAAACACAATTATAACTAAACTATTGTTAGGATTTTCTAAATCCAATTCACCCAATAAGACCTCGTTTGCAAATACTCAAAAGTAAATAAAATTGTATTGGCAATATTAAGGAATTAACACTAATCACTTAATTCCGTTTTCTCATTCATACAAAATAATTGAATCAACTTGCAAGATAAAGTCATTTGATTAAAATAAATCAATCTTTATTTCAACTTCAATAATAAATAATCGACTTAAATTTATCCATATTTGAATACACATATATATTAAATATATATATATATATATATATATAAGTATATACTTGATGTATATACAATTTTATATATATATTTAAATATATAATTACCATTTGAATAATTCCATTTTAACTCAACTAAATAAATTATTTATAAATACATAATACATATATATTCATTATATATATATAAATAATTATTAAAAAACAAAATTTTATTTAAAATCTTATTATTTTATAATATATATAATTTTTTTTTTTTAAATTTTCAATAATAAAACAACATACTAGGGCTACAACCCCCACTATGGGAGGAGGACGTAGCCATAGGCTGCGCTCAACCTCCTTAGTGGAGGATGCGCTACCTATGGCAGTGCCCAACCTCCTCTGTGGAGGCTGTGCTGCCTATGGCCGTGCCCTCCATTGGGGCTTGGGTGTGTAGAAGTTGAAAAACCAACTTCACAATCCCTAAGAATCACCTGTAATCAATCACCTATCACATTCAACATATATTTAGAACAAAAATGAAAGATGTTTTGTAAACTCTCAGAGCAAGTTTGCACAAGCAAAAATCAGCATTTGATATTGAATGGAATTGTCTTACAAATAATGCAAAAGCCTTCAAAAAGGCAATCATGCAAAAAAGAAAGACATGCAAAACCATAATCCTATTTTGAGCAAAAAGACAACTCAATAAGATAAGGATAATAATAACCTAGGAAAAAGAATATGCCTAAGTAAACTTATGCTAAAGTGTAATTAAATAATTAATTACACCAACACCCCCCATAAGTGCAACTTAGGGAGAAGCAAATTATTATGCAAGAGATGAGTCCCGACAACAAGGCTTGATCAGATACTCATTTACAAATGCAATGATGAGATAGAGAAGGAAAACCTAGTGGGAAAAACCCCCTCTACAATGAGTGACTGTTGCAAAGAAGCACTGGAGGAACATTGTGGAGTAACACTGGAACCGCAATTTGACAAGCAAGGAAAGATACTTCTGTCTACAACTGAAACAAAAAATAGAATCATCATGTGACAGCAAACCGAATGCCACAGAACACTAGAAAACTCACAAACTAGAACCCTGGAATCTATGAAGCAATAGTAGATGAGAGGATGACAAAATTTGGAAACTGTGTATCTCGATGTCGATGCCAAACTGTGACTAAAACTCTTCCATGGGAATGAGTACCATAAAGACTCTGGAACATTAACCATAAAAACATGGCCCTTAAACTAAGAAGGATCTAAACCAATGCAGATCAATAACCATAAACTCCCAATCTGAAGTGTGAATTGATGAATTTGATATGTGTCAAGCAATGAGCAAAAAAGTGGCCAAAAGAAATTAGGAAACCAGAAAACCCACGTGAGTTACCATCAAATCAAGATGAAGATGGGGATCAAAGTGCATGCACACTCTAATCATATATTATGTAAGAAACCCCCCCGATGGAACTTAAATTCAATTCATTTATTACAATACCCAATATTTGTAAAAGGAGAGAATGCAAAACATGCATAAACTACAGAGAAAATGTAAACCAAGTGCATGAAAACAAAACTGAGTGCATGCACAAACCAATGTTCACATCTGCCTCCATGATTAAAAAGGACCTCAGATCTATGTAGAGGTCAGAACCAGCTTTCCGATGATATCTCATTTGCAAAAATCTGACACCATGGCCAAAAGTTATGATTTTTTTCAAAAAACTGAACTCAGCGTGCATGAAATGGATTTTCTAGCAAAAAAAAAGTTTACTTTTGATTTAATTTTTGCAAAATCTATTCATAATGAGTGGACAAAAATAGAAACCCAAAAATATTTTGAAGCTAAGAACAAAACTTAGAAATGGTTTTTTCATCCAGCAAGCAAAAGATGAAAAAAAAATTTAAACCTTCAGCCAAGAGAAAAATGACACGTGCCAATTTTTGTACAATAGTTTTCTCTAGATCCATACAATATATCAAAAATCTAAAAGATACCCAGTTTAGATTGCGACCCTAGCTACAAAACCCAAAAATCATTTTTCCTACAACTAAGTGGAAGTTGGATTTTTGAAGCAAAAGTGAAAAACGGCTTCAATCTCTTACACAGAAGAAAGCTATGAGAGAATATCTTCAAAACACGAATAGGCATCAATAGGTTTGGAGCTCTGATACTATGTAGAAGTTAAAAAACCAACTTCACAGTCCCCAAGAATCACTTGCAAGCAATCACCTATCACATGCAACAGATATTTAGAACAAAAATAAAAGATGTTCTGTAAATTCTCAGAGCAAGTTTGTGCAAGCAAAAATCAACATTTGATATTGAATGAAATTGCCTTACAAATAATGCAAAAGCCTTAAAAAAGGCAATCATGCGAAAAAGCAAGACATGCAAAACCCTAATCCTATTTTGAGCAAAAAGATAGCTCAATAAGATAAGGATAATAATAACCTAGGGAAAAGAATATTCCTAAGTAAACTTATGCTAAAGTGTAATTAAATAATTAATTACACCAACAGGGTGTGCAGCCATAGCTGTCCCCTCCCCATACAAAACAATATAAAATATTATTTTATTTTTTTTATATATATTTATTTGAATTTTGTTTCATTTTGAAAGAGTTTTAAATCTTGTTATGTTGGAAAATTTCTAAATGCTATTTGAATTTCAATGAAAACCCATGTGAATTTGTTTCAAAACTTGCAATACTTGCAAACTTTTGTTGAAGTTATGAGGAAGAAAACAAAACAAGTTTTAAACAATAGAAAATGAAAGAAAGAAAAATGAATTTGTAAACCTCTACTTTGGATTTAATTAGTTCATATCAAATTGAAATTTTAAACCAAGAAATTGTGTTTGAGAAATTGATTTTATTGCAAAAATCCTGTTGAGAAGTTGCACAATTTGTTTGAAAATGGAAATCTTTGGTATATATATTTATACAAACATATATTATAAATATGTTTGTTGTTTTGGGAAATGTTATTTTGAAAACTTCTTTTACACAAAAAATTCTGGTAAAATTCTATGCAATGTGCAGGGGAGGATTTTATTTTAAATTTTTTATTGAAAATAAAATACAATTTAAAATAATATTTTATATTGTTTTGTATGGGGAGGGGGCAGCTATGGTTGTGCACCCAAGCCCCAATGGAGGGCGTTGCCATAGGAAACGCAACCTCCTTTAAGGAGGTTGGGCACAACCTATGGCTGTGTCCTCCTCCCATAGTGGGGGCTGCAGCCCTAGTATGTTGTTTTTTTTTTAATTGAAAATTTTAAAAAAAAAATTATATATATTATAAATATATATAATATAATATATATATTATAATATAATAAGATTTTAAATAAAATTTTGTTTTTTAATAATTATATATATATATATATAATGTATATATATTTAGGTATATATATAATATACATATAATGTGTATATATATAGTGAATATATATGTATTATGTATTTATAAATAATTTATTTAGTTGAGTTAAAATCGAATTATTCAAATGATAATTATATATTTAAATATATATATAAAATTGTATATACATCAAGTATATACTTTTATATATATATTTAATATATATGTGTATTCAAATATGGATAAATTTAAGTCAATTATTTATTATTGAAGTTGAAATAAAGATTGATTTATTTTAATCAAATGATTTTATTTTGCAAGTTGATTCGATTATTTTGTATGAATGAGAAAACAAAATTAAGTGATTACTGTGTATATTCCTTAATGTTGCCAATACGATTTTATTTACTTTTGAGTATTTGCAAACGAGGTATTATTGGGTGAATTGGATTTAGAAAATCCTAACAATAGTTTAGTTATAATTGTGTTTTGAGTTGGAAGGTGTATGTAAGTTTTTGATCTTAAAATTAGTGCTATTGTATTTTGGAAATTAAGGTTAGTGCAATGATTAAATATTTGTTAAGGGTTAGGGTTGTAATTGAAATGAATATGGTTAATGTGTTTACAACGACCTATTTGATTTGATGGAATCTTAAGTTCTTGTAAAGGATTTGTTAAATGTTAGGTTTATATATGTGGTTAAGTTATATGGACTATAATTAGAGAAAAATTGATGATATTAAATATGTGTAAAGAAAAGGGTTATTTTATTACAATGTTGTTACAATGGGTAGAATGTTATTTAAAAGTTCTTGTATTCCATTGCCTTAAAGGGTGAATGATGAATGTTGTTTGTTTTCAAGATTGCAAGGAATAGATAAGGTTCATAAAAATTATATTGTTTAGAACTTATATGAATAGTTAAAAGATTAATTATATGAGGTATATATGGACTTTGGTTCCTGTTTTATGAGAAAAGATCCTTATGTTGAAAGACATCTTTAGTTATTTAAAGAACATGTATTTTTATGATTGTTGATTTAAGCAAATTCTTGTTGGTATTGTATGGGCAATATTGTTATGATTGTAAATTTATGAGTGTACTTTGGTAGTACTAAGTTTTTCTTCTAGAGGCTAGGGAACTCTTTGATTGAGTTGTTTGTCCTATTTGGAGTGATTTTTTTATGTAAGTCTTCCAGATGGGGTTTTCAGTTAATCATGTGGGTTGTTGTATTATGGTAGTCAACCGTTGTATTGCCATGGGTAGGGCATATTGTGTATCCTGTTGTTTTACCCGATTTTCACAAACAGGGGTCTTTTGTGCCTTCTTTGTATAAGGAGTGTTTTATGACTTTTGTTGCCTCTAGTGTTTGGAGAGGGTTTATGACCTTTGTTTCCTCCAGTGTTTAGAGAGGGTTTTGAATTGTGTTGTCTCCTATGTTTGGAGTGGGATTTAATTTTATGTTCCTCCTAGAGTTGGAGTGGTTTTATCTTGTTGGTATGCACTTGGGATTCCCTTGGTGATTGGTTCTATTTGGTATGTTGTCAAGTAGAAGAGTGGCTTATATTAGGGGCTAGAGCCTAAAGAGGTAAACTAGGAAACATTCAGAAGTGGTTTAATCAAGTGATAACTAATTCAATGTACTTAGAAGTTAGGTAGTATTTCACATTAATTAAGATAATTGAGCCTCGCTCATGGATGCAAGGGCTTGTATAGACTTGGAATGAGACGGGAAGACCTGGAATGGCAAGATCATCTATCTTTTCCTTACGAGAGGTATTTGATTCCACATGAGTGAGTATGGGTGCCGAGATTCGGTAGAGGCCACCAGGATAACCCATGGTGGGGGCCGGAGCCTGGGAAGATTCCCAGAGGAGATCCCATGATGAGCTGTGTGATGACACTCTTTCTATGACAATAGTTGGTATTTGGTTTTTTTTTGTATTTGGTCTTCTTATCATACTTGATCTATTTTATTTCTAGAAGCAATGTGACCCATGTCAGTGATGATGGAGTTACCCTTATGGATGTTATACTTGTGTTACCCTTATGGATGTTTGGTTCATGTGTCTGGATGTGTCAGTGTGAGTTAGCCTATGTCTAGGGGTGGATGGTCTTGTCTAGAATCCCTTGTTACTATCTCCTAACATAGGGGGTGAGTCTTCGAGTATCACATGGTTGGGTGGAACGTGCACCTTAATTCGTTGGGTTTTCTTCTTGTTCGTATGGATAAGATTTCTAGTTGGAGAGCTCGTGGGATCCTGTACCTTCATGCCTTATTATTTTTAGTTCTTATTGTAATTTTATTACCCCTCATTGTATCAAGGTGGAGGATGTAATTTGTAATCTTGTATATTGGAATTACCTCATTCGGGGAATGAGTGTTGTAATCTTATTGTAAAGTATATTTTGGAATCTTGTGGAATTTATTATGCCTTATCGTAATTTTATCATGTTTGGAATTTATGTGATTCTTAATTTATTAAGTATTGAAATGTGATGTGTCAATTCATGTTTCTTGTTTGGGGTTTTATGTAATCTCTATCTTGTAACCTTAGAGGATTGTTGGCAATGAGTAGTGAACTTTTATGTTATTTGTTCTTAATTTTTTTTATAAAAAAAATAGTACGTTTGTGTAGTTAATTGTAACTTCCTCTAGGGTTGCGTGGCGGGGCATTAAAAAAACACTAGAGATTGATGCCAGTAGCTTTACTAATGACAATATAATGCAACTAATCAAGCATGTATAATATCAATTGTTCATACCCTTGCAACAATCTCAGCCAATAATAGACATCAATAACAACACAGGCTTGTTGACATCAATGACAACACTAACTGTTCATACTTGCAACAATATATACATATATGTATAATAGTATGGGGTGAGTAAAAGTCCCATACTATCACTATAGTACAATGCAAGAATCATCAAACTACCAACTCCACATAGTGGAGAGCATAGTGATAGTGTGGGGCTTTAAGTTCACTTAAAGTGAAGTTAATGGGGATTGAAATGGTAGTGGTGGTAGATAGATAGCAAAGAGATTTTGGGAAACATGTGGAGAGAATGGGGAGAAACAACAAGAATTGAGGAGGAATAAGGGATGATAGAAGAGTGGAAGAGGAAGGGAAGAGGTAGTAGGGAAAACACAAGTTCTAAGTGCAAGATATATATATATATATATATATATATATATATATATATATATATATATATATATATATATATATATATATATATATAACCACAATATATATTGCCACAAAAAATATATATCTACATATATATTATCTAGATATATGTATAGATGTATATATATATATATATATTCATGTATGTATATGTATACATATATATATATATATATTCATGTATGTATATGTATACATATATATATGTATATATACATACATATATATATGGGTAAACCCACAAAAGTGGTTTACAATTTAATTGAGGAAGGAAAAACCCATTTTTGGCATTTGGAAAGTTTTAGGGGGTTCGCTCAAACCCAATAGTTCACTCAAACACCTTTTAGGGTTCATGAGAACACCCCCATTCACACAAACTCCGTAGTTCATTTGAACCCCTAATTTTGTAATTAAATAATAGGGTTTGCTCAAACCTATCTTCAAGCAAACCCTTGAATTAGGTTTTTTTATTGAAAACTTTTTAATGTTGTTGTCGACAGTCATTTTCATCCACAGTTGTGTTGAACCCGAACCCTTGAACCTGACCTGTGAGTGAATATTTATCAAGCAACAAAGCTCTTGACCACCCTTGACGTGAGCAACAACCAACGACTAGTTCCATTTTGTTTTAGGTTGGTTTCTTTAACGATGCTTCAAACAATTCTATTTTGTGAATATATTTCAATCAAGAATGACAGTCGATTCAAGTGAGTATTTGTTCAAATCATTCAAATAGTTCAGTTTCCTTGTCAATGTTTTTATTGATCGATGCTCGTTTCCTTTTCAATGATTCTCATGAGCTCTTAAAATCTCAAATTTTTGCATTCGGTAAAAAAACTCAAAGATAAAACCCTAACCCTAGACGTGTTTGATTAAAAACTACCCTAGTATGCTTTGGAAGTTTGAGATATTGCACATATTTGCAACCTCTTAGAAATGTTAGAAAACATGGTCATATTTATTTGGAATGCTTCTACTAATCAGTCCTTTGATATCTAAAGCCAACATGACAATGTGCAATAGAGCTTCCTTTGTGAAATTATTGTGTACATGTGAACTACTTTACATATGATAGCTCTAATGTTAAATTCATAATCATCTTCACATGAACCATTACATACTTCTTGCAATGTATCCTCACTCCTATAGATTTGAAAAAAAGAGTTGTCTGGTTGTATTGTTGTTGCAATGTTCAAGTATCTAACAATAATAATTTCAATCACAAAACCAATAACCCTTAACCTTCAAATTATAGTTCAAGTTTTGTTCCAAGATGAAGAAGAAAATGAAGTGACTCTTTGGGCTTTTTTGCACACTTGGTCATCCTACATTTTGTTGTACATTTATAAAATAGAATGGATTCATTAGAGAAATCCATTCATCAACATAAAACTTATATTTCTTCCTCCTCTTTAACTAATAAAATAATGGATCTTTTTAATAGAGTTTTTGGTGCCTCTTCCAAGAGTTTGATACTTGATTTAAGAGCTTCTTGAATAGGATTCATTCTGAAGAGATTCTTAATTCTTATTTCAATACTGTCACTTCAAAGATTTATTAGTGGAGACTCTACTTAAATTGTTTTCTTAGGATATGGTATGGTTTGATTATAATATGGGTAAATCAATGGCATACGCCATGTTCTTGATATTTTAAAAACTCTTTTATCCATCTATCAATTTCTTGATTCTCATAATATTATATTAATGGATTTATCACCCCATGATGAGGTCATCCAATATTTGTACAAAATATTTTTTTTGTTTCTTTAAAGGGATTATAAACCATCTTCTCATCTCTTACCAATAAATGGTTGGTAAAGTATATCTTACTCCACCTTTCAAAAGGGATCACTCCCCTTAGGCATGGGTTTCAACATGTGGATGCAATCAAATTTCTCATAGTGGACATGAAATTTATTTGCATGGATCCTATCTCATTCTAACTGTTGAAAGGCGCAAGAAAACTAAGAGGGGGGGTGAATCAGTTGTCACCAAACACAATCACAAATCTCAAACACTTATAAAATTTACATCTACTTTATTCTATTATTAAGTATGAACATGAAATGCAAATAATAGAAGGAAATATCAACTCAAGAGACACTAGATTTACGTGGAAAACCCAATAAGGGAAAAACCATGGTGTGGATTAACTCACAATATAAATTAATTCCAAAACCAATTACAAAGAGGCTTACTGCCAAAGGGCTCATTGCCAAAGAAGGACTCACTATTTGGATACAAGGCTCATTGCCTATAGATAGAACTTACTATCTAGAAGGGAGGCTCAGTGCCTAAAGATACAAAATATAATAGAAAAATCCACCACAACAAATTACACACATCCACAACCTTGATCAGAAGATTGTAGAAACCATAAGCTCACTGCTTTCAAGAATCTAAGACATTAAAGTATTGCTTCCTTAGTTCACTTTCACACACTCTTGCTTCTCACACTTGTGGCATATCTGATACATCAATCCATAAAATTTTGACTAGTATATGTACCATCTTCAACCTTAGAAACTTTCTCCAAGGTAGGCTACACATGCTTCATTTTACAAACTCAAATTAGGTCAGAAACTCAACATTCCCATGGCGGAGATAATGATAGTGGACCAATTCAACACTTAACCAAGACCCAAAGAAACATCACAGATCAATCATATGCTTCCTCAATTGATACTTATCCTTTGCATGTCATGTAAACACTAGGTCAGACAAACCTAATGAAAACACAAATGAACTTTGAAGTACATGCTTCTGCAACAAGAAGATAACATGTAGACCACACAGCATGATTCACCATATATTGGAACACATCTTGGATATCTTCATATTCATCCACAACAACTACAACAACCTTTATACACAGAACACTCTCCATCAATCCATCCAGACTATAAAGACACACACAGGAACTCTGAAACACATCTTCCAAAGCACCAAACCACAAACACCTTTGATAGAACATAGATAACATCAATACAAGCCTTCTACAAGATCTAAAAGACCAAAAACAAACTAGCAAAGGACTACAAAGTAGAAACACTTCTCACAGTCCATAGAAAACCAAATTTTCTAAACCAATTCATACACCAATGAACACAAACTTCATACTTCATCAAACCAGATGCTACAATCTAGGATATATCACCCAATGATTTCCATAAACAATACGTCATATCTGTACAAGCATAGGATCAACATAGAAGAAATGCAAAGTATAAATCGGAGCACATTCTGAACACACACACAACTTTGACTTCACTATATCTCAAAAGCACTTGGAAAATCATCATGTTAGAACACCTACAACACCATAATGATAGCTCCATGTACTCAAAACATCTCAATAGTATCTCAACTATACATGCACAACCTACAATCACTTGATTCTTTTCTCTGTAACAACCTGTATTGTGTTGACATGAATGACAACATTAATGAAAACACCACCACACTCATTCATACATGCAACAATCTCCCCCTTTTTCATTGATGGTAACACATGATGTGAAAAACCATCAAAGACAACATTCATTCCCTTTCTACACTTTCCTTTATTTTTTATGATTAGACAACCTACACAAATTTTCTTGCACTCTCTTTTCCTTGCAATATTCTCTCTTCTTTTTCTTTCATTTTTTTTCATATGACTTTCTTTCCCCCTTTGAAATCAATGGAAAAGAATAAAATATTTGCATAATTCTTTAGTCATGTTTATCTCTAATCACTCCCCCTTAGGAGTGTACCCACACATCTCATACTACAACAATGATACTTCCTACTCCCCCTGCAAAGTAGACCCTAATCATTAGTCCAGAAAATAAAAGAATCTATAGATCCACAAGAATGATGCACCTCCATGTGCACCTAGTTCAAAGGAGAGGTAGTAACCCCCAATTTCTCCCTAAGATACTCAAAAGTATCCTTCGAAAGGTCCTTACTAAATATATCTGCAATTTGATCCTTTGTAGGCACATACTCCAACCTGACTTCATTCTCCAATACCTTTTCTCTCAAGAAATAATATCTAATAGATATGTGTTTTTTCCTTGAATGCATTACCAAATTATTTGAAGTGTTTATAGCACTTGTATTATCACAAAAGATAGGGATAGGTTCATCACATAGAACTCCTATATCTTTCAATGTTTGCTTCATCCATAACACCTATGTGCAGCAAGATGTTGCTACAATGTACTCAGCTTCTATAATGGATAAAGAAATTGAATCCTATTTCTTTCTTAGCCATGAAACCAATCTTCCTCCAAGAAAGAATGCACCAACACTTGTACTCTTCTAGTCATCCACACAACCAATCCAATCTACATCAGTGTTAGAACTCAAGGTGAAATCAATATCCTTAGGATACCACAAGCCATAATCCAAAGTCCCTTTTAGATATCTAAATATCCTCTTCACAACTGTAACATGTGCTTCCTTTGGTTTTTCTTGAAATATGGCAACCAAACATACTACATGCAAAATATTGGATCTATTAGTAGTAAGATATAATATTCTACCAATCATAGATTTGTACATGCTCTAATCAACTTCAGGAGATTCATCATCTTTACTTAGTTTGCATTCGATCACCATAGGAGTATAGATCCATTTGGAATCATCCATTCCAAACTTCTTCAACAACTCTTTGACATACTTTGATTATGAAATGAATATTCCCTTGTCAATTTGATTCACTTGAAGTCCAAGGAAGAAATTCAACTCACCAATCATAGACATTTTAGACTCTTTTTGCATCTCCTTTGCAAACCTTTTGCACATACCTTCATTTCCTCCAAAAAAGATATCATCAACATACATAACCACTATCAAAATTTTGTTTCCTTCAACCTTAAAATAAAGATTACTATTTGTGGAGCCTTTGTTGAATCTTTAGTGTGTCAAATATCTCTCCAATCTTGCATACCATACTCTGGGAGCCTGTTTGAGTCCATACAATGCCTTTTTCAACTTGCAGACCATGTCTATTTTATCTAATAATTGAAATCCCTTTGGTTGTTCCATGTACACTTCTTCTTCTAGTTCTCTATTCAGGAATGCAAATTTGACATCCATCTAGTATACTTCAAAATCTTTATGAGCAAAAAATGCTAAGAACATCTGAATAGCTTCCATTCTTGCCACCAGTGTAAATGTCTACTCAAATTCTTTTCCTTCAACCTGTGAATAAACTTTGCACACAAGCCTTGCTTTGTTTCTTACTACTTCACCATTCTCATTCAAATTATTCCTGAACACCCACTTTGTACCAATTACATTCTTGTTTGCTGGTCTAGGAACCAATTCCCATGTCTAATTTTTCTCTATTTGTTGCAATTTCTTTTTTATTGCTCTAACCCAATTCTCATCTTTTCATGCTTCACACAAAGACTTAGGTTCTATCTTCGAAAGTAAACATAGATTTACCTCAGCTACTACCACTTTGCTTCTTGTCTTTACACCTTCACTTTTTCCCCAATTATCTATTCTTCAAGATGATTCTTCTATACATACTTAGGAGTCTTAGGAGTAGGTTCCAAATTTTCTTCTTCCTCCTTATTCTCTTCTAGTACTTGTCTATAGATAGGTTCATCCAGTTCAAATTCATTTATTTCAACTGGTATGTGCATATCTTCATCAACTTTTACATTTGCACTCTCAATAATCTTCCTCAATATTTTATTGAAGCATCTATAAGCTTTTCTATTAGTTGAGTATCCAAGGAAAATACCTTCATCACATCTAGCATCAAACTTTCCAAGGTTCTCATCATCTCTATTGATGTAGCATTTGCTTCCAAACATCGTAAAGTACTTCACAATAGGAATCTTTCCAGTCCATAACTCATAAGGAGTCTTTGTGTTGTTATCTCTGATCTGAACTCTATTAAGATGTAAACAACAATGTGGATTGCTTCTCTCTAGTATACATTAGGTACATTTTCCTCTTTCATCATTGTCCTTACAACCTCTTGAACAGTCTGACTCTTCCTCTCAACAACTCCATTCTGCTAAGGATTTCTAGGAGTAGAAAAATGTCTCTTTATGCCATGCTCTTCACAAATTGCATTAAAAACACTGGAAGTGAATTCTCTACCTCTATCAGACCTTAAACATTTTATTTTCAGGTTCACTACATTCTCTACCATATCCTTGAACACTTTGAATCTATCCAGAGCTTGAGATTTCTCCCTAAGAAAAGTAACCCATGTCATTCTTGAATAGTCACTAATCAAAAGCATAAAATACCCATCACCATTAAGAATTATTGTTCTTTTGGGGCCACAAAGGTCTATATGAACTAGCTCCAACATTCTAGTAGTTGATTCCTCTTTTCCTTTAAAACTACATCTTGTTTGTTTTCCCAACTGACAACTTCTACAAATAATATTGGTAGGCTTTGTGATTTTAGGTAGATCTCAAACAACCTCTCTTGAACTAATCCTGATCCTATTTTCAAAGTTTACATGTCCCATCCTCCGGTTCCATGGCCAACTCTCATTAACTTGAGATAAAAGGAACTAACCATCAACACCCTTAAAGTGATAAATATTTCCATATGTTCTTCCTACAACAACCATGATTTTAGACCCTTTTCTGATCTCACAAGTGTTATCTTGAAACAAAAGCTTGAATCCTTTGCTACACATTTTTCCAACACTCAAAATATTATTCCTTAAGCCCTTAACATAATAGACATCATCATTACTGTGTTTTCCATCAAAACTAATTGTTCCTTTCACAACAATCTTTGCACTAGAATCATCTCCAAACATGACTAATCCTCTATCATACTTTTCAAGTTTAGTAAACTTAATTTTATCTTCAATGATGTGATTAGAGTAGCCACTTCCAATCACCCAATAGTCTTCATCTTGTCTAGCATGAAAGGTAGTAACTAGAGTACCTTCCATCTCTTCCTTCTTGTTCTCTGAACCACTTTCCCTTGCACATATTCTAGAGTTAGTAGATATTGATTTATTCTCTAAGGCAAGAAACAAGAATTCATCATCATCACCCTCAAAATAAGATTCATCATCAAAAATTTCAACATCTTCTCTAACATAATACAATTTCTTGAACTTCTTGTCCTTTTTTTCTTTATTGTCCTTGTTCTTCTTGTGTATAGCTCTATTTGGACATCTTGAAGCATAGTGGCCAATATTTTCACAGCTATAATATTTAAAAGGTAACATACCTTTGTACTTACCAATACCTTTCTTCAACTTCCTTATAAAATTTGCTTCCAACTCCTCTAAAATATCACCATCTAGATCATCTTCTATCTTTGTAGCTTTGAAGGATGATTTGTTTTCTCCTTTTCTTTTCCAAATTTCCTCATTTCAAATGTAGTCAAGGTGCCAAATAGTTGTTCTTTAGTAAAATTATTAGGATCATACACTTCCTCAATGATTGAGACCTTATCACTATAACTCTCTAATAAGGTCATTAGAATCTTATCTATTATATCTTCATTTGCCAGAGTACCCCCTTGATTCTTAACTTCATTTTTTGCAATATCAACCCTCTAAAAATATCTTTCAATGTCTTCACCTTCTTCCATTTTCAAGTTCTCATATCTGCACTTAGCTGTTAGCTCCCTTGAAAATTTCACTCTATCATTTTCTTCATAGAGATCTTCCAACTTTTTCCAAACTTCCTAAGTAGTGCCCAAAGCAATGAATTTTGTTCTTAGATAAAGCACTATAGATTATATACCTTTCTTTTCATTTTCCTCATAGGCAAAAATCTCATCTACAGAAGAAGGACCACTTTCTGGCTCATCATATTTTGTCCCAATAGATTTTCAAGTCTTGAAACAAAGAGAGATCAGGTAACCTCTCATATACACTTTCCAATCATTGTAGTTAGATCCATTAAACATAGGGATTGCTAATTTTTGTGCCATCGGATCTACCTCAAGCAGTTAAGCTCTGATACCAATTGTTGAAAGGTACAAGACAACTGAGAGTGGGGGTGAATCATTTGTCACCAAACACAATCACAAATCTCAAACACTTATCAACTTTACATCCACTTTATTTTGTTATTAAGTATGAACATGAAATGCAAATAAAAGAAAACAATATCAACTCAAGAGACACCAGATTTACATGGAAAACCCAATAAGGGAAAAATCACAATGGGGATTAACTCACAATATAAAGTAATTCCAAAACCAATTACAAAGAGGCTCACTGCCAAAGGGCTCACTTCCCAAGAAGGACTCACTGTCTGGATATAAGGCTCATTACCTATAGATACAAAAGATAATATAAAAATCTACTACAAAAAATTACACACATCCACAACCTTGATCAGAAGATTGCAAAAACCATCAACTCACTTCTTTTAGGAATCTAACACATTAAAATATGTTTGCCTCATTTCAATTTTGCACACTCTTGCTACTCACACTTTTTGGAATATATGATACATCAATCCATAACATCTCGACTTGAATATATACCATCTTCAACCTTAGAAAATTTCACCAAGGTAGGATACACAAGCTTCATTTTACAAATTCAAATTAGGTAAAAAAATCAACATTCCTGCCATGGAAGAGAATGGGATCAGACCAATTCAACAATTAATCAAGACCCAAAGAAATGTCTCAGATCAATCACACACTTCCTCAATTGATATTTATCCTTCACATGTCATGTAAACACTTGGTTGGCCAAACCTAATGGAAACACATGAAATTTGAATTACACACTTCTGCAACAAGAATATAACATGTAGACCACACAACATGCTTCACCATACATTGGAACACATCTTGGATATCTTCAAATTCATCTGCAATAGTTGCAACAACCTTCATACATAGAACACTCTCCATTAGTCCATATGAATTGTACAGACACACACAAGAACTCTGAAACATTTCTTCTGGAGAACCAAACCATGAACACCTTGATAGAACATAGATAACATCAATACAAGCCTTCTACTAGATCTACAAGACCAAAAACAAACTAGCAGAGGATTGGGGAGCAGAAAAATTTCTCACGGTCCATAGACAACCAACTCTACCAAACCAGTTCACACATCGGTGAAAACAAATTTCATACTTCATTAAACCAAAAGCTAAAATCTAGGATATATCACCCAATGATTCCCATAAACAATAATTCAGATCCGTACAAGCATAAGAGCAACATAGAAGAAATGCAAAGCACAAACTAGAGCACATTCTGAACACACACACAACTCTAACTTCACTATATCTCAAAAGCACTTGGCAACTCATCATGTCAACACACTTGCAACACCATAAAGATAGATCCATTTACTCACAACATCTAAACAATATCTCAACTATACATGCACAACTTGCAATCAATCGATTCCTTTCTTTGCAACAACTTGTATTGTGTTGACATCAATGACAACATTATTGACAACACCACCACACTCATTCATACTTGCAACACCAACAAGGGCCAAAGACTAGTTTTCCCATGGGTGATCTTAACCACCAAGTATCTACCTTTGAAAACTTCTAAGCCTTATAATCATGAGACCTCTAGATGGTTGGTTTATTAAATTTCTTTATCTTGATTTGAATATTTATCCTATTCATCAATCATATCCCCTACTAAAAAACAAAATAAAAATCATTTGAATACTATGCCCTATTTATCTTTATTCTAATACCTCATACACCATTTGATTACTTAGGTATTCTAACCTATTCCCATTGCTACTTGGAACATTTTATGTTTTTCTTCTCTCTTGGCTTTATGTTACCATGTTCTTAGTTAAATATAAATTAGATAATGCAAAGACACCTAAATAGTCTAATAAATGTTTCAATACAAATACTTTGAACATATGTTATATTTTTATGTCACTTATTCCACGTGTATTTTGTATTAGTTCTACAAGTTAGCCTTATATTTATATTATCTTTGGTGTGATCCTCCTTGCTACTTCATCTATAATTTATATTTTGTGTGTCCTTACATTTTAAACACCTTCATTAGTCATGTTTGTTATGTTTTATATACCCTCTTTTACTTTCTATATTATGATTTATTCAAGTCATTTACATACTCAAGAGGGGTGTCTATATTATATAATATCATTTTTATATTTAGCTCTTATGCTCTCTTTATCTAACATATGCATTTCACTCTCAATTTTTCCTCTTTTTACTTGATGAATTCTTGATCTATCTTAAATATTATTGCTCATAAATTTCATGTTCCCAATTTCAGTATCCATATGATAAGATTCATTTGCATATATTTTATGAGTTTTCATGTTGTATGCTATATACATATGATGTCTTCTATGTGCGTAGAATGTGATTTTATTCTTATTTTCATTATGATTTCTATCTATTTTGATACCATATATAATTTGTCATGTTTAACTACTTATGAGGCATCATATTTGGCACTCAATGCTTATCATTTTTTTCATGCATGCTCAAGCTCATCCTTATGTTACTATGTATTTATGAGCCTTATCATGAATTACATGTTCATATCATTTTGATGCCTTACTACAAGACACAACTTTGTATATATACATCAATCATTTTATGCACCTTTCAAGTCTCTTGATCTAAGCATATTTGCTATATTCACCTCATAATTAGACCATGTCACAAATCCCTTTAAATTGCACCAAACCCCTTTAATGGCACAATTAAATAATGTTATTTTGCATGCACTTATTTAAAAGTTCACATTTAGTTCCAAAAAAATGGACCCCTCCTCACCTCTAGTATAGGAAGTTTTGTTGAAACTCCAGTGTGCATTGACCAATAACTCTCAAGTAAGGCATCACACATGAAGTTTTGTATTTGATAAATTTCTTATCTAAATTTGATATGCCTTTTGATTTTATGAAGTTTAAATATAGTTTTTTTTAACATAGATAATTGTAATTTACATACATGTTAGCTTGAAACTTCTATAAAAAATGTGAAACATATTTTATTAAATAGTTTTAACTATACCTTATCTCTAATCTATGTGTGTTTTTGTTGGTGTAATTAATTATTTAATGACACTTTCCTAGGTTTACTTAGGCATTAATTTAAGTCCTAGGTTGCATTTAGTTATCCTTAACTAGTTGAGCTATCTTTTAGTTCAAGTTAGGTTTAGGGTTGTGCATGCATTTCCTTTTTAAGGCATCTTACGTATCATTTGTAAAATATCTCATTTTGAATTCTCATTAATGAAATTTTCACTTGAGGCTTGCATAGCATCTTCTTTTGGTTATGAATATCTTTTGCATGTGATAGCTTATTGCATGCAAGTGATTCTTGGGGTCTGTAAAGTTGGTTTTTTCAACTTCTACATGGTATCAAAGCTCAAGACCTGTAGTTGTCTATTCATCTTTTGAAGATACTACCTTACAGTGATTTTTTTGTGCAAGGGTTTCAAGCCAGACATCTTTTTCAAGGATATATAGGTAGCCTCTTTTTTTAGGCATTTTTGGGAAAAACAGACCTCACCATCATGTTCCCAGCGGCCAAAAACCCCTATTTTCATATAAAATTTGTCCATTTTGGAAAAAGTTGATCCAAGAGGCAAAAAAAATTTTTCCCCAAGGCCATACAGCCCTAGGGCATGTAATTCAAGGCTCAAAAATCATGAAAAATAAAATTAAATTAAATTAAAAAACAAAGTTTTCTTAATTTTTTTTGGCACCTCCAGTTTAAAAGGGGACTAACACTCTCCTGCCACCCGACGACCACCTTCCTCGGCACCACCACTGGCAGTAGCCACCCTCCATAGCACTGCTCCATCAGGCGTTCAATCCCCTTGACTTCCTTAGCTCTACAAGTGTTCCTATTGGGGACCAGGAGCCCCAACTCTAGCCCCCACAAACTCTTCAACCCACTATAGCAGTCACATTGGTGACTGGGGGCCGCGCCCAACTCCTTTAGCTTTAGCCCCCCAGTCGCTCATAGGGCCAAGGACTCTTTTTTTAGCCCCTGAGGGCTACTGATGGTTTACTTAGGGAGTTTCAAGCAGTTTCAAAAAATTGGCATAAATTTTGCATATGGTGTCTATTTTTTGCAAACAAATAGGCGTTGGAAATCTAGTTCCAGGAACTATCCAATGGTATAGGTTTGATTTTATGATTTTGAATTTTTTATGCTTTTTTCGGCTTCTAAAATCAAAAGTAGTTGTTTTCACTCCGAAGGGCATATCTTTTGCCTCGGTTATCCGTTTTTCATGATTCAAGCGGTATCAGAAAGCTAGTTCCATCCTCTTCATATATTTCAGACCTAATTTTTCCATATTTTTCGCCAAGTATCTAAATTTTTTGTCAGAACTCAACCTTTCCTTTTTGGGTTATTTTCTTGGGAAACACACAATTAGGTTTTTTTTTATCAAAGAGGAATATTTTTTGCATTTGAGAGTATATACTATTTTTTTTATCATGGATTCACAAACTTTTGCACCCCTTACTCTATTCAACTACTTTGGTTGGAAAAAAAATGGAGATTCTTTTGAAGCATAAAGGGTTGTATAGAGTGACCATGGGTACTGAAGTTGAACCTATAGGTACTACTAAAATTAGAAAGTGGTTTAATAAGTGTGATGAGGATTTTGGTACTTTATGCCTGTCTATTTCTCTTGATCCTTTTTTTCATATTGAGTCTTGTACTCCACAAAATCAGATTTGGACTACTTTAGAGTCTTTGTTTGGGAAGCAGGATACTATGAGAGGTTTCTAGTTGGAGAATGATCTTATTATCTTAAATCCTAGAGATTTTGACAGCATCCAGGAGTTCTTCACAAAACTCAAATCTCTTTGTTTGCAGTTCACACAGTGTGGTATTTAGAAGTAGGATTCTTTCTAAGCTTGGACTAGAATATTCAGTTTTTGTATCTACCTTTTATGCCACTTAGGATTCTCTTGGTACAATATTCACTATGCAATCTCTTTATGAATTTGCTTCATCTCTCACTCAATAGAAAGCTAAGTTAGCTAGCATGGGCTCAGTAAAACCCTCTTCTTCTTCATAGGAATTCATTGCATCTCAGGGGCCCACAGATCAAAAGGCTTCCAGTGGAAAGGGAAAGAAATTTAAACAAAAGGATTCCAAATATCATGAGTAGAAAAAGGATTCCTTCGATTCATCCCCTTAGAATCCTCCTCTTCTAAGGGGAAATCATCTAAGAAGGAGAAGGTTACATGTGCATATTGCAAGATGTAAGGACATGTTGAACATAGTTGCTACAAGGACATTGATGAGCTAAAGCATCTTCTTTAGAAACATAAAATTGATGTCCCTTCTAGGATGTCTACATCATCTTCTTCCTCTCATTCTTCTTCTTCAGAGTAGCATGACAGGGGCACAACTGGTTTGCATACCTCATCAGATATGAAGGGACATGCTCTTTGTGCTTATTCAGGTCTTGGATCAGGGAGATGGCTTCTAGATTCAATAGAATCTCATCACATGGCATCTTCACAGTCTATTTTCGCTTCCTTTGATCCTTGCACTATGTCTCCTATTTTGATGGGAAACAATACATACATGAGTGTTAAAGGGAAGGGGTCTATTAGTTTTAGGGACAACACTTTTTCAAGATGTCTTATGTGTTCCTCATTTGACGAACTACCTTCTTTCCATTTATTAGATCACACATGGAGGAAATGGGAGATCTATGGAGTTCACACCTGATTTGTTTATCATCAAAGACTTGGAGAGTAGAGCAATTATTGCTACTAGGGTGGTGGATCACTCATCTTGATTGTATTCCTTTGCAGATTTTTCTACTGATGGTGCTTCTATTCCTATAGCTAGTCCTCACACTTCTAGTGTGAATCATCATTCATAGGAGACATTTGGTTTCTTGAACATTGGTGTTCTTTCTTATGATCCTATTCTTGATCCATCCATTCCATCTCCTCCTTCTCATGTTGTTGTTGTTGATACTTCTATGGCTACATTTATGGTTTCTTTTGTTTCAGTGCAACAGGACCTTGTTGATCATTCATCTTTGGAGGATACTCCTGATTCTTCACCTTCTTTGACTTCTTCATTGATTGAGGTCACACCTACTTTTGTGGAGACATCTTGGGCTACATCTACTTCACCTTCAGATTGCATTCATGCAACCTCTTCCCTCACTTCTTTCAAGAGATGTGGTTTCTTCGGTCTTTTTGGAGCTACTTCATTTTGGGGGGGCTATGTGGCCCCTTTATTCCTCTCTTCTTGGGGGGTTTATTCATGTATGTTTTTGATGAATGGTGTCCCTGGGGGGTTTTATGGAGTCCTCCATCTTTCATCACTTAGTTGTTTCTTGCATTCTATTTTGGGGAGGAGTTTTGTTCCCACATGGTTTTCTCCTTTACCTCATTTGATTTAGTTTACATTGCATTTGTAAATGGGTACCTGATCAGGCCTTGTTTCTGGGACCCATATTTTATATCTTTTGCATTATTTGTATAATAATCTTCTCCCTAAGTTTCACTTATGGGGGTGTGTTGGTGTAATTAATTATTTAATTACACTTTCATAAGTTTACTTAGGCATCAATTTAAGTCCTAGATTGCATTTAGTTATCCTTATCTAGTTGAGCTATCTTTTAGTTCAAGTTAGGTTTAGGGTTGTGCATGCATTTTATTTTAAGGAATCTTATGTATCATTTGTAAAATATCTCATTTTGAATTCCCGTTAATGCAATTTTTGCTTGAGGCTTGCATAACATCTTCTTTTGGTTATGAATATCTTTTGCTCATGATAGGTTATTGCATGTAGGTGATTCTTGGGGTCTGTGAAGTTGGGTTTTTCAACTTCTACAACTTTCAAATCTCAAGCTAATTTAGCACTTGTTAGCCCCCTTGTGATTTGTAACTCATGTGGATTGAATATATTTAAGATCATTTTATATAAACATTAAAATTATAGTTAGAAGTTTCTACATTTTGGTAAAATGAGTTCGTGCATGACTTTGAATTATGTAAATTTTTTAAGATTTATTAATATTTAAAATTAATTTACTTGTTTCACAAGTGTTCATTAATTTAGATAGAGGCTACATTAAATTTATTGAATGTACATGTATGCACTTGAGAACTATTATCTAGATATATCTAGTGTTCATGTTTAATTTATGTACATTCTATATATCATGTGCACACTTGCATTTATTTAGAACTGTTTTAAATTTAAATTGAACACATATACACATTCCATGTTATTTCTATTCTCTAGGTCTAGATATATTAAAGAAAGGTCTCATTGCTCCTTTATGTCTACATATCATGGAAAATTCACCTATTCCACCTCCACAAGCACTATTTGCAAATACTAATATTGAGATTAAGAGATTGATAGATTCATTCACTAATGGTAGAAATACATGCATATATGCGGACACTTGCATGTCCATATTACAAATCCTAGAACAAATAAGACATAATCTTGGGGATACTAGTGCATTTTCCCCTGATAGAGTAGCTAATATTCTTTGACATGTAGGAAGAAGTACATGTTGAGGTTCCCTATTTTCAAATAAAAGATGTTGTGACCAAAGATATGATTTAAAATCAATGTTTCCCATTCTACGAAAATAAACATAAGGTGAGGGGATACCAAGTCACCAGATGTGTGGATGTTGATATGGCTACATTGATCTACTCACGATTTCTTGCAGCACATGGTCAATATCCAACTAATGACCAAATTTCATTATATTTTATTCAATAGTTATATGTTGAGGTCCATTTAGGCCTCAAAATCAACTACCTAGACATTCCACCATATGTTGGTCAGGGGCTTGGCAGGATTGTCAATAGGCCCACCTATCATCAAGCTGGTAGACTAGCCCTGGTGTTTAGGGTATTGGCTAGTGATAGGTCTCCTTCTCTCACCCCAGCTCTAGCCCCCTTAGTGGATCAAGTTATCACTACTTCCCAAAAGGAAGAAACTGATAATGTGGGAAATATTGCAATTGCAACCACTAGGATATATACTAATCATATGGGTCAGTATTTGATGTCTAGACATTCACAATCCACAATTCCATTTGTAGCATAGCACAACATTGATCCTTTTACATCAGTGGGAATCCTTACACCCATATAGTTGGACAAACTTATAGGAGAGATGTCACACATGACTTTTCTTTTTTTTGTCTAAGGACCTCTTAGAGGCATATGCATACATCACATCAAACCATAGGATCTCTATAGACCACGTTAGAGGTCATTTGGTTAAAGCATAAGTTCATTCACATCCACCATCCCATCATTCTCATCACTCTCATCTCAACACTAGTGCAATACATTAGGATCCACCTATAGATCATTTGGTTGCTGGAACACAAGCTATTGATCATTTAGTTGATCTAGAGAGGTTGCGGAACATGGGTTCTATAGACATGTTGGTTGGTCCAAGTTCGTCATCATCGATGCCATCTCATTTTGTTAGCCCACTTCACTCATCATTTCTGGCATGACATGCGATGGATCAAATAGATGTAGATCTTAACGTGTTGATTGAGACAAGTCATTTGGTCAATTTGGTGGGAACGACCATTACAGAGGGCTCAGATCATCTAATGCCACCTATGTAGATACATGTGTATCTATATGCATATTTGCATGAGAATGTTCAATTCAATTTTTTTTATTTTTTTTAAAATTTTAGTTTTTAACTATTCATGTAATATATGTACATATTGTAGATGGGCATACCTCATGTTACTCCTAGCCTAGGTTCAGATTGTGTACGTCAACGTGATTCGGTGGATGGTACTACTACTAGTGACATGTGAGTTTTAAATTTTTAAATATATGTGTGCATACATGTGTATATATATCTATATAGATATTAAAAAATACAATGTAATACATTCTTAAATTTAACTTTCATATATATATATATTATATGTATTTAACATGCATTGTGTACAATTTTATCTCGAGGTCTCAATACATCCATCAGAGCAAGATTCACATTTAGGGGGTTGTTCGACTAGGAGTCAACATGACTATTAGGCTACATTGGATCTTCGAGTTTTTGTTCACATTATATATGACAAGCTACATTTAATGAGCTCTAGTACATGTTTTTTAGGTTGTTGATACATTATATATATTTGATGATCTCTAGTACATTTTCTTATCTGATATATACATACATGTGTTTGAGCTTAAAAATATTCATTTGCTTATGTTTATATGTTTATTTTCATTCAATCTATGTGCATGTACCTCTTTGCTTATAACATGTTTATATGTTTATACATTCATCTATCTACATATAAATGTGTTTTCTTATGTTTAAATGTTTACATGTTATTTACATGTACATTAAATACATTATGTGTGTACACATTTATGTAGTTCTACACATGTACAAACACATGTAATGTTATAAAATTTGAATAAAAGGTGTATATGAAACTAGTTATTGTATAATCTAATGATAAGAATAATCTAGTTCAAGAAAAGAATAAATTAAGTATTGAAGCCTTGCTTAGGATAGAAATACCTAGAAAAGATTACTCAAGAGGTTGTACAATTTTTTTAGGAAAATAGCATAGTTCATACTTCATAATTTACAAAATAATAGGCATGAATACTTCATAATTCAATTAGCTAGAAATAACATGGTAGAAGAGAAAGATTAGAAAAAAAACAAAGTAAAATAAGACATAAGAATATACAGTAAGTTAAAAAAAGTTCTCTAAACCTAATAAGACATGGATGAGATAATAGTTTTAGCAAGATGAGACCCTAATCATACAAGAGAATAATTATTTGGTAAAACAATAAATGAATAATGATTCAAATGAAATCAAAGATTCTCAAAATTAAGAATTCCATGGAACAAATATACAATATAATTGGAACTTTTTTGATGAATAGGTAGCTATCTAAATTATTAAAAATAAATATAAAGTTACATATTCACAAAAAAAGGTAAGTGCTAAAAAGGCACACCCCGAGAGTCACATGGGCAGAGCCCAGAAAACCAAAAAATCCAATGTCACTTGGGCCATACCTCATCTACTGATCTAGTCCACAATGCTCTTCTACAAAACATGGGGCACATGTAGAATCAATTGGTGAACATAGCTAGTGCATCCTACCAACCTATATTTCAACCTTTCTACCATTGTAGTCCTCTTTCTACTACTATTCTAAACACTCTTATCCCTCAAGGAGTGAAGATTCCAAATTTTGAAAAGTACAATGGTTGTGTGGATCCACAAACACATGTTCCATCTTTCAATGCCATGTTTATTGATTTATTCCATAATGATGCACTCTTGGCCAAGCTATTCCCATGTTCTCTTAAGGAAATTGCTTTGGAATGTTATTTTTTCCTACTTGATAATTCCATTTTCTCTTTTGATCAACTATTTCATCAGTTTCTCCAATAGTTCTAGGCCAACATCAGGTCGAAGCTCACATTTAACAATCTTGTATGATGCAAGAAGAGGACTCAAGAGAAGTTATCTAATTTCATAGCTCAGTATCAGGCCTTGTTTGCTCAAATTTATTATCCTTTGCTTGATTTTTATGTTCAAAAAGTGCTTATTAGGAACATGTAGCCTGCAATGCAAGAGATTTATTCTAATGAAATATCCATCTTTTCCACATTTGTGTGTCACCTTACGAGAGTACCAGCAAATAGTTGTCTAGTATGAGGGTTCATCCTCATGCTCTTGTCAAGATGACCATACAGTCATGTTAGTCAATGGCAAGAACAAGATTGTGGAAAATATGGTCTTTGTTCCAATAGATAAAAATGCTACATGATGTAATAGAGTGTTTACTAAATTGTCAAAATATGTAATAACATCCCACAAAAATTGTTGAAAGATAAAATAATAACTTTGCTAGAGATTCAACCATTGCATGAGTCATATCCTCAATGGTACGATGCCTAAAAGTTCTGACAATACCATCAAGTTTTTGGACTTGACATCGAAGATGTGTTTTCCTACAACATGTGATTTAGGACTATCCAACTCAATGGTTAAAAACATAACTCGAATAAGTCTATAGGAAAGTTGAATGGCCAATTGCAAATATACACATATCCATTCCCATCACACTCTACTAATTTGGTTACTCCTTCATCATCTTCTAATTTCACCCCATCTGAATATGTGAATGTAGTCTCATTCAGTCATATTCCTCATGTAGAGTGTGTGAATGTTGTCCCTAACATTACATTCACTTCACACGATTTTCCTCTAAACAAGGAGCTCTCACCGCTCTATGTCCTTGCTTGTGTCAATGGTAAAATCATAACATTTTATGTGGTTGATCCTTTGAGCCATGTAAACATCATTATGGAGGATACCCATTTTATCAATAACTTACATTAGGATAAATATGATGAGTCACAGGCTACTCTTCACACACATGATGGGTTTTCTATTCATCCTATTGGAACTATTTCTTTATTGATCCTAGTAGTACCTAAGGCTTTGGAAGTCCCATTTGTTGTGATTCTGAAGTCTTACTTATTCATAGCAAGGCTAGGCATCCCATTTCTATCCTCCATGAATGTTGTCACTTCTATAGTCTACAAATGTTTGAAGTTTCCCTACAAAGGTATTGTGCATATTGTCTAAGATACTAGATACAAACCACTAGTAGCATCATGTGGTGGCTTCCCCCTTGACCACTTTTGGCCTGCCCTAGTTAGACCTCTCCCTCCGAGTGGAGATATTTTGTATAGAGCTTATTGCAGATACAAGACTAGGGGCTTGGCACTGAAGGGTGATTTTCCCCCATCTCCTTATGTTGTTTCTTTGAAGGCTTGCCTATGTGCACAACAACATGATTCATCTTCTATCCCTCCAAAGGGAAAGGAAAAACTTTCTCTTACCCTTGGCCCTTCCCCCTCTAGTTCTTCTTTTGCACCTACTTCCTCTTCTCAACCCTTGGTAGCACCCTCTATTCCTGTTACTAAGCATATAACATAGGAAAAGGAAAGGTTCCCATGCTATAGAAGTCAAAGCCCCAAGTCTTCCAACTCCCTATCTTACCCACAGTGCCTCAACCATTCATTTATGGAAAGGGGAAGTGTTCCCATGGGGTGGTTCTTGCATCTCGGCCTTTGCATCCTCTACCTATTCCTCCACCTGTCTCTAAGGCAGAGAAAGGAAAGAGGCCCATTGTTGAGACACATGTCTCTGTCTCTCTTTCTACACCTCTTTCTCCTCCTCTGAAGACCACCCTTCCATCAGTGATGGTTGTGGAGGTTGTTCCAATGGTAAATGAGGATCCCTTGTCCTCTTCTCAAGTTGTTTCTTCTAGTGCCAATAGTTGACAAAACCACCTTGCTCACAAGCATAAGCACTAGTAAAAAGGCTCTGGCTAAGGAACACACTATTTTGCAAAAGAGTGGGGAGGAGCTTGTTGTTTTTGTTTCTTCTCCTGCTTCTCTTGTTGTTGCTTCTACTCCTACCTTTTCTTTTTCCTCAGTTCCCATCACCTTGGTTCTTCTTCTAACTTCATTGATAGACCCCAATGAACCTCACCCCAAAAGGTTGCAAGTGTTCATCACTCCCTCGATATTGGAGCCTCTCCTTCTTCTCTTCTCGACATTCCTCATTTCTTGCAACCCATGGACATGCTTTACACAAAGGTGGTGTCCTTTGTGGCTCTATCTCCTTTTGGTTCTACTTCATTTGTGGATATTTTACATCATCTAATGAAGTGCAAACTGGAGGATGACTTTTCCTTGAGTGATGGCAGTAAGAATTTTTTTGTCTTCTCTTGATTCTTGTTCCACTTTGGCTTGCATCATTCTTGTGATGGAGGTAGCCCTCGCTTCCCAAAAGTTAGTCACCACCCCTCTTCTCAACGTTGAAAATAACTCCTGAGTTTCTTATCCTCCTACTCAATTCACACATGGTACTCCTGTGAGGTGCATATTTAACTTGTTGGAGGATATCTTGAATCTATCCTTGATATTTGAAAGATTGATGACCTTAGTCTCACAAGGGCTCGATGAAGAAGACCTTTATCCCTTCTTCCTTGGCCCTTGTTGTAGGTGAGTTGGTTGGTTCAGCCCTTTCTATCCTTCCCCTCTAGGCTTATCCTCCCTATCCTTACAATGTTCTAGATTTGGAGTAGGATGACTAGCTAGTGGATTCAAATTAGGATGGCACCCTCTTCTACATATTTAGATTAGATTTGTGTGATTGTTTGTGTTCCCGTATACTTGTCTATATGTGTTTTGTGCTCTCGCCTAGAGGAACTTTGCTACCCTTGTAGGTGATTATATATAGGAGAGAAAATCTATCGTAACCTTCTTCTATAATTTGTCTCATCATTCTTTTGTATGTCATAATCTTATATTTTCACGTTGGGGATGATGCAAAGTGTCGGGGCATTTAGGTCTCTTCCATGTTGACGTGATTTTTATTTTTTCTTTTTCCTCATGTGCTCTTCTTCCCCTTCTAATACATTTGTGGAGTGATGATAGTTCATATTTATATTATACTATATACTTATTTATCTATATCTATCAGTAGTTTTGACTCTGAATAATCAAATCCCTCTATGCTCTTGATTTCTTCATCTTTGCTTTTCTACTTCATGATTTTGTGGTTTCTATGTGTTATCCCTTATTTAACAACATTCCATGATTACATCTTTCCATATATGTCATGCCATAAAATCTCTTGTCTCTTCTCTTCTACTTAGAATGCCATGTGCTCCTCTACGTTGCACACATCATTCTAAGGGGGGCTCTCATACATGCTTAATTTTCAAAAGGATTCCTTCATGTCTTAATGTCTTGTTGTCTAGCTTGGGGTAAACTTTACTAAACCTATCTTGTCTTCTATGTGATTTTCTTGCAACAAGTTTGTAGCAACCATAGGCCTATATGCTTGCCATATAGACTCTATCCATGCTAGCCATACCTATCAGCATTTTCTTTATCTGATTAGATTGTCTTTTCATGTCTATGAGAATTTTAATGTGTCTATTATTTTTTACTTTTTTTCTTAGCATGTTTTTCTACAACTAATATGTTTGTGGTGAGATTGCAATTGGATTTGTAGGATTGAAGATTAGTGTCCTCTTTGTATTCTCATGAAGCTCCTCTCATGTTAGGTATACCAGATTTAAGTGTTGCTTCCTCTCAATTTTTAGCATATTCTCTTCAATATTTTTCTACTTTAGATTGCACATGCCTAGAAACATATGCTTGCTAAAGTGGGGGAAAAATGTTATGGAATAAAATTGCACCCTTGCACAACTTCCCATAACATCACCTTACTTTATTCTTATAAATTGATAATGAAAATCTTGTTGCCCTAAGCCTTCATTCTCATCTATACCTTGCCATTTCCTATTGGTGGGGAAATTTTGACTAGGATGCTTCCACACCACATAGACATCTACACGCCATGTGAATGTCCTTGATAGATTCCTGATCTTGTGTCCATTGGGGAATTACACTGTTTCCTACCCATGAAGTGTAATACCTCTATGATTGTAGGTGCACCCAAGAACGACTCCATTGCATACATTTTGACCATTCTTCCCCTCCTTTTTGTAATTCAACTTCATTCTTGCAATTTGCATTCATTCTTCTCACTTCTTACTCATTCTCAATTCTTAGTACTTCACTCTCTCCATTTGATTCTCTACACCATTGTTCTTGTAGGTTTCAAGCTCTTGGAACTACACTCTTGCACAATCATCTTGCATACTTGAATCTCTCATCCTTCCTCTCGACTTCTCCAAGCTTGTAGAAGGGAGGGTAATCTTCATTGCATTATCAATCTTATAGTTAGCATATTTTTGTATTTTTATTTCTATATGTCTTGTCTATTACTTCATTGTGGTCTATCTGGTTATCCATGGAGGTGGAAACACCTAAGCAGGGGTTTGACTAAGGCAAGGCCCAAAAATCAGCCCCAAAATTTTCTCACTTTCATGTACATAGGTTTTTGTTTGTGAGGAGTTTGCAGGAGGCTATACCTACCGTGAGTTGATTATCTTTTCCTTCTAGTCATTATTTCATCTATAGTTAATCTATCTTTCATTTAGAGCATTCTTTTTGTTGTATTTCCTTTATATTTTATGTATTTCTAGCATTCAATTCCTTTTTGTTAAACAAACAGATTTCAACATTTTAGTTGTGAGAATGTCTCAAGTGTTTCTAGTTATAGATTCCACTCTGTTCATAGGAGACACCAACACACCACATAGATTTCAACACATCATTCTATTTTCCTTGGTCCATGCTCTCATCCTCTAGCCGAGATTCATTCAGTCTATTTCCTGAGACCTATGTGGTTAGTTCAACTAATTTCAAAAGTCCTTCATTTCAAAAACCCAAATACATCTAGTTTAGTCTTTCCTTCATTTGTCATCCTATCACTTGAGCCTTGTCATTGAGGTTGTTGGAAAAACAAAGACCGGCAATTGAGAGGGGGGGGAATCAATTGTCACAGAAACTAGAAAAATTTAAAATTTTCTTACTTAACTTAATTTAGTGTCTAATTTGATGAATAAACAAATAAACACAAACAATAACAACACTAGAAACACAGAGAACACCAAGATTTTTTTCATGGAAACCCTATTATGGGAAAAACCACGGTGGATGTTAATCCACAATTATACTCTGTTAAAAGTATAATGAAAAGTAAAAAGGGGAATGCACATGCATTTAGGCTCATTGCCTAGAAATCACTGCTAAATTACAAAAGGGCTCATTTCTCAATAGAAAAATGGATTGAATCCACATAGATTTTAATTGATAGAGTAGCTTCTACAAAAGTTGGATTACAGTTCCAATTAAGCACAAATGAACTCTCTTCACACTTGAATGATAAATCATTATGCAAAATTTTCTCTCTCTAGCATTCATTCACACTTCACATTGCTCAACCAATCTCTCTTATATATCCACTAAACAGATTTGCATCAATAACCTAGTCAACCAAAAGATACAAAATATTTTACAATATTTGCAATGTTTGCTTAGAATTACAAATAAATCTTCAATGTGGATCAAACACCATCAACTAGGATAAAGATAAGAACAAAATTAGTATCCTCGAGCATGCCAAACAATTGAATTTAAAACTTGAAATATCCACAACACGTTATCATCATCATGTCGGCAAGGAACAAGAAAAGTGAACATGCACAAGAAAAATCTTTGACCACGATTACTCTAATCAATGTAGATGAGCAACAATGATAGAGAACATACTAGAAACATCCATGAGCACCAAGAAACAAGTAAGATCACCAAAATCATATGAACTTTAATCAGGAACACTGAAAGAGACCATAGAAACACTGTCAGAATACATATTTCCATAACATTCAGAAATAATCATGCAGACCTCTGAAACTTCCAGTGGATGACCTAGAAACTCCCAGCTGTAAATCCTCCAGTCCATAGCATCTAATATTTCACGTACTGAACAAGGCACCTTCACGTCCTTGACTAATCCATAGGTTGACTGAAACTTATTCTTTACAATTTTCTCAATATCCTCGACATATACAACTTTCAACATCATAGTGCTAATAGTGTTGACATCAATGACAACCACATATCAACAACACAACTATAGTTCCCAACAATCTCCCACTTTGGAATTGATGGAAACACATGGTGTGAAAAATACTATCAACCCAAATCCATAGCTCTTCTTCTCCTTTTCCTCCTTAGACCACAGGGATTTTTCACATTACTCTTCTCCCCCTTTGACATCAATGGTAAAGGTAAATAATACCTTTCCACATACATGCTCTAAAACGACATATCTGCACTTCTAACTACTCCCCTTGAGTAGCAACCATGAAAAACATCAATCTGGATTAGTATGTAGCAGTGATATGTACAGATTGATGCATAACAATTCATCTTTTAGTTTTTATTAGGAGGGGTGATTACCCCTAACAATCCTCTAAGATACTCAAAATTATCCTTTGGTAATGGCTTGGTGAAGATATCTACAATTTGTTCCTTTGTGGGCACATAATCCAGTCAAACTTCTTTCCCATTCACCTTCTCCCTTAAGAAATGAAACTTGATTGATATGTTCTTAGTATTTGAGTGTAGTAACAAATTATTTGATATGTTGATAGCACTAGAGTTGTCATAGTATATTGCCACCAACTCATCAAACTCAACACCAATGTCTCTCAACATCTATTTCATCCATATCACTTGTGTACAGTTACATGTAGCAGTAATGTATTTAGCTTCAACAGTAGACAAAGAGATAGACCTCTACTTTTTTCTCAACCATGACACTAGTTTCTTCCCTAGGAAGAATGCACCACCACTGGTACTCTTTCTATCATCTACATCTCTGGCCCAATCAACATTTGTATATGCATTTAGGATAAGATTATCATCTTTTGGATTCCATAACCCAAGATCAGTTGTTCTTTTAAGATATCTGAAAATTCTTTTAACTGTTGTCACATGAGACTCCTTTAGATCAGACTAAAATCTAGCAACTATGCAAACAACATTCATAATATCTGGTCTAGTCTAAGTAAGATATAGCAATCCTCCAATCATTGATCTATACCTTGTTTGATTAGCTTTGAGAGAATCATCATTTTGAGCAGCTTACATCCGTTTAGCATGGGAGTACCAACAGGTTTTGAATCCTCCATACCAAATTTCTTTAACAATTCCCTCACATACTTGGACTGTGATATGAAGATCCCATTGTTTAATTAATTAACTTGTAATCCCAAAAGGAATTCCATTTCACCAATCATGCTCATCTCAAATTCATTCTTCATTTGATCAACAATTTCCATACACAAATTATCATTTCCTCCAAAAATAATATCATCAACAAATACTTCAATAATTAACTCTTTGTCATGATCTAGTTTAAAGTACAGGTTGCTATCGGCAGTACCTTTGTTGCATCCAAGCTTCAGTAGGTATTTTTCCAATCTAGCATACTAGGCTCTGGGGGCTTGTTTCAATCCATACAATGCCTTCTTTAACTGACATACCATATCTTCTTTATCAGTTAGCAAGAATCCATTAGGTTGTTCTATGTAGACTTCTTCCTCTAGTTCTCCATTTAGAAAGGCTTACTTGACATCCATCTGATAGACCTTATCATTCTTGTGAGCAACATAGGCAAGAAACAATATTACTGCTTCAATTTTGGCAACTGGAGCAAAGGTTTCTTCAAAATCTATTCCTTCCATTTGTGAATATCCTTTGTAGACTAACCTTGCTTTGTTTCTAACAACTTCACCTTGTTCATTTAGTTTATTCCTGAAGACCCATTTAGTGCCAATTGCATTCTTGTCTTGAGGTCTAGGAACAAGTACCCATGTATTATTTTTTTCTATCTACATCAACTCCTCTTTCATAGCTTCCATCCAGTATTCATCATTGTAGGCTTCTTAAACATTTTTGGGTTCAATCTAAGAAATCAAACAATATTCTTCTACTATTTTTCTTCTAGTCTAAACACCCTTATTCTATCTCCTATGATTTTATTTTTAGAATGATTCAATCTTACATACCTCAAAATATTTGGGTTTTGTCGCACATCTGGTTCTTCTTCTATTTCTTCAACACTCACACTTGTCACTGCTTCCTGACTATTTTGAATCACTAGAACAGTTTGAGGTTATTTCACCAAAACGTATGGCATGATCTGAAGTTGATTATGTGTCTGAACACTTTTTCCTTTATTTGTTTTATCTTCATCTGAATCATACCCATTGCATCTGGATTATTTTTTGAAATCCTCATCAACTCTGACATTTGTACTTTCCACCATTTTTCTCAACCTTTTGTTGTAACATTGATATGCCTTACTCTTGATAGAGTATCCTAGGAAAATTCCTTCATCACTTCTTGCTTCAAATTTTCCTATGTCATCATCTCTTTTGATGTAGCACTTACTTCCAAAAACTTTAAATTACTTAACAGTTGGCTTATGTCCAAACCATAATTCATATGAAGTCTTACTAGAATCACAATTTACATTTACCCGATTCAATGTATATATGGTAGTGCTTACTACTTCACTCTAGTAGGTGTTAGGCACATTCCCTTCTAGCATCATTATTCTGGTAGCATCCAGAATGGTTATGTTCTTTTTCTCTGCAATACCATTTTGTTGAGGGGTCCAGGGAGCAGATAGTTGTCTCCTAATTCCATTTTCTTCACAAAAAGAATTAAACTCCCTAGAGGTAAACTCGCCACCTCTATCAGACCTTAGACATTTTATTTTCAACCCTTTTTCATTCTCTACCATTGCTTCGAAGTTTTTAAACTTTTGAAATGCTTCACATTTTTCTCTTAGAAAAGTAATCCATATCATTCTTGAGAAATCATCAATGATTAACATAAAGTACCTTTCACCATGAAGACTTTTCAATTGAGCAGGACCACATAGGTCTGTATGCACCAACTCTAGCAATCCACTTGTGTGATACTGTTTTCTCGGGAATAAGTTCTTTTCTGCTTTCCCATTTGAAATTCCTTACAAATTGTGTTAGCAGGCTTTACCATCTCCGAAAGATCCCTAACCACTTGAGAGGAACTTATCTTGACAATATTATCAAATTTTACATGACATAGTCTTCTATGCCACAACCAACTATCATCAACTTGTGCAACCAAACAACTTTCGTTAGCAGTAGTCAAATGAAAGATATTACCTTTTGTCTGTTTACTTGAGGCTATTAGGTTTCCAAAACTTCCATATATCTTGCATCTTCCATCTTTGAATTACAGATCATAGCCCTTATGCACCATTTGTCTGACACTCAACAAGTTATGTTTCAAACCTTCAACATATAGAACATCATCAGTGTTGTGATTGCCACCAAGATGAATAGACCCTTTGCCACAGATCTCACAGGAATTGTTATCACCGAATCTCACAATACCGCCATCATACTTTTCTAAAATTACAAACTTGCCCTTATCACCAGTCATGTGATGTGAACATCCACTATCAATGACCCATCCATCCTTTTCTTCTATACGGGCTGCAAGAGCTTTTGCAATTGTGGTAGATTCAGTGGCTTCTGGTTTATTCTCCTTAAGGGAAATGAACACCCATCCATCTCCATTTCCTTTAGGTTCATCATCTGACTCATATTCCCCAACAAAATAACACTTGTTTTGAAACTTTTCTTATTAGGTTTAGGTCTTGGAACTTTATTAGGACATCTAGATGCAAAATGACCTATAGTATTGCAAGAAAAACATAGAACATGCAATTTCCCTTCATGCTTACCTTTACCTCTACCTTCTCTTCTTGCAATCATTGCTTCCAGCTCTTCAACTTCTCTTTCAATATCTTCAAGTTGTCTCATATCTTCCTCATATTTGTACATTCTTCTGGAATACTCTCCCAGTTCATATCTTTTGGAACACTCTCCCAATTCATATTTGGACATGCCTCTCCCGAATACAGTAGCCTTGAATGTAGTTTCGGTCTTAGGAGCAGAATCCTTGAATTCACTTAACTCAAAAGCAACTAACTTTCCAACTAGTGTGTCTCTTTTCAAAATTTTTATGGATCTGATTTCTTCAATTGCATAAGCCTTTGATTTGTAGGAAGGAGGTAATGATCTAAGAACCTTAGCCACAATTTCATCTTCTTCAATGGCACCACCAACACACCTAATGCCCAACACTATTTCATTCACTCTTTGCATAAAGGAAGATATATTCTCATCCTCACCCATCTGCAATCACTCATACTTTCCTTCAAACTTTGTAACTTGGCCATCCTCACATGTACATCTGCTTCATACAAGGTCTCCAGTTTTGTCCACATTTCATGTGCAGTCTTTAATCCCAACATGTTTGTCATCTCTAAATCTGTTAAAGCACTCAAAATAGCTTCCAGAGCCTAGACATTGCTTTCAACATCTTTCTTCTCATCAGCAGTGGAGGGGCCATTTGTAGGAATAACATACTAATTCTTTGTGATCAACCAATAGGCTTCACCAATGCACTTCAAATGAAATTCCATTCTTTTCTTCCACAATGAATAGTTGGTTCCATCAAATCTGGGACTGTCCTTCTTGTATGTTTCCATTTTGGATCTCCTCAAGCTTTTAAACTTCTCATAGAGGAACCTACTCTGATACCAATTGTTGGAAAAATAAGGATATACAACTAAGAGGGGGGTGAATCAATTGTCATAGAAACTAGACAAATTTAAACTTTTCTTACTTAACTTAATTTATTCTTTGATTTGATGAATGGAAAAATAACCACAAATAACAACAACACCAGAAACATAGAGAACACTGAGATTTTTTTTGTGGGAACCTTGTTAGGGGAAAAACCACGGTGGATGTTAATCCACAATTATACTTTTTTAAAATTATAATGAAAAGTAAAAAGGGGAATGCACATGCATTCAGGCTCACTACTTAATTACAAAAGGGCTCACTGCCCAATAGAAAAATGGATTGAATCCACAGAGATTAGAATTGATAGAGTAGCTTCTACAAAAGCTAGATTACAGTTCCAATTAAGCACAGACAAACTCTCTTCACACTTCACTCTTATTCTTCACACTTGAATGATAAATCACTATGCACACTTTTTTATCTCTCTAGAATTCATTCGCACTTCTCATCACTCAACCAATCTCTCTTATATATCCGCTAAACGGATTTACATCAATAACCTAGTCAGCCAAAAGATACATAAATATTTTACGATATTTGCAATGTCGGCCTAGAACTAAAAATAAATCTTCAATGTGGATCAAACACCATCAATCAGGATAAATATAAGAACATAATTAGTATCCTCAAGCATGCCAAACAATTGAATTTCAAACTTCAAATATCTGTAACACATTATCATCATCATGTCAGCCAGGAACAAGAAAAGCGAACATGCACAAGAAAAATCTTCGACCACAATTACTCCGATCAATTTGAGGATGAGCAAAAATGGTAGAGAACATACTAGAAACATCCATGAGCACCAAGAAACAACAGAGAAACATCTGCAACAAGTGAGATCACCAAAATCATATGAACTTTAATCAGGAACACTGACATAGACCACATAAACACTATCAGAATATAGAATTCCATAACATTCACAAATAATCATATGGACCTCTGAAACTTTCGATCGATGATCTAGAAACTCTTAGTAGTAAATCCTCCAATCCACAACATCTGAACTTTCATGTACTGAACAAGACACCTTCACATCCTTGACTGATCCACAGGCTGACTGAAACTTATTTTTTACAATTTTCTCAATGTCCTCGACATATACAACCTTCAACATCACATTGATAATAGTGTTGACATCAATGAAAACCACATATCAACAACACAACTATAGTTCCCAACAAAGGTGACCCAAGGAAATTCACTCTCTTTAGAACCTGTTTGTCTTGGAACTTTGAAGTAGTGGCGAATTCCTTCCTTCATGGTTGTCAATACAAGATAAAGAAAAAACACATCAAAAATTAGATGGATTATATCCATACCTGTCAATAGGTTTATATTGTCTATTTTGTTTTCTTAGAGGTGTAACAAGATGCTCTAGTTGTTCCTCTTCAAAATTCTCTTCTACTCTTTCTTCTTCAACTTCATGTTCATCATATTATTCTACATGTGCATCTTCTTGTGATTGTTCTACACATGTATCTTTCTTTGGTTCAATCTTAACATCAATATATACATTTTTTTAGGCTTTACATGAGGTTGTTCATCATTTTTATATTCCTTAAGCTCCCTAAAAATTATATCCGTAGAATATATCATTTTCATTGCTAGAAGATCCCAAAGCTTATAAAACTGTTAATGTTATCACCATAGTCCACAAAAAACCCATTTGTTAGCTCTAAAATCAAGCTTAAAGCATTTTTCTTTAGGAACATGAACATATGCCTCACTACCAAAAACTCTAAAATGATAAATTGATGGTTGTTTACCTGTCCATACCTCATAGGGGTTTTATCAACAAGAGCAAAAGTAGGTGACCTATTAACCAGATAGCAAGGAGTGTGAATTGTTTTATCCCAAAAGTATTTTTCAAGCTTTGCACTACTCAACATGCTTCTAGATCTATCCATTAAAGTCCTATTAATCCTCTCTACCACTCCATTTTATTGTGGGGTATATGGAGTTATTTTTTTCCTAACAATTCCTACATGCTTAAAATACTCATCAAAGACCCTAAAGCAAAATCCACCACAATTATATGTTCTTAAAAATTTTACTTTTATAGCAATTTGTTTCTCAATAAGTGTTTTAAATTCTTTAAATATTAAAAAAATAACATATTTCTCCTTTAAAAAGTAAACCCATGAATATCTAGAATACTCATCAATATAAGAACCATAGTACCGAGACTTTCTAATAAATGGTACATCCATAGGACCAAAGACACCACTATGAATTACCTACATAACTTTTTTAGCCCTAGTAATTCTTGATTTAAATGATACTCTATGTTGCATTCCATACACAGTGTTCACAAAAATAAAAATTAGTAGAGTAACCTAACAAACCATCAAGCATATTTTTATTTATGAGGGTTTTGAGACCCTTTTCACCAATATGGCCCATCTTGTGGTACCATAACTTACATGATACATATTTATTAGTTACATTAATAGAGTTACATAAATTAGAAGCATTAAGTCTAAATAGGGTGCCACACTTATTACCCTTAGCTAAAACCAAATTCCCTCTGCTTAACTTGCAACCACTCTTTTCAAATGTACCATACACCCCTGAATCATTCATTTTAGATACATAAATTAATTTTCTAGCTAAAACAGGGATGTGCAATACATCTTTAAGGGTTTTAACCCTTCCATCATTGAAAATCAATTTTACCTCCCCTCAACCTACAATTTTTTTGTGCTATTATCCCTGAGGAAAACTTCCCCACCATCATAAGTTGAATACGTTAAAAACCATTCCTTGTGAGGATTCATGTGGTAGGATACACCTAAATCTATTAACCAAGAGTCATCATAAGTCAAATTAGTAGAAATAATAAAAAAAATCAACAA
>VDFB02270651.1:629855252-629927903 GCA_007258455.2 Sequoia sempervirens
AATTTAATAAAAACAAAATAACAAATATCACCCCAAAAACCAAATAGCCGACAAGGCTTAACAAAATCCTATTAATTTGTAAGGTTATTATAACTTGGGGGATTTTTAAAGATTTTATTATGTAAAATGGGAGATTGTTAAATATTTTTATGTATTTTGGAGAGATAAGGTGGATTTGGGAAATATTTTCAAATCAATTGGTTGGTAGCCAAATTGAGAAAATTTTATGTATTTAAAGGGGGCTTGAGGTGAGAGTTGGAATCAAGTTTTCTTTCAGGTGACGAAGTCTTGAAGTTGTGGAGATAATCAAAAGAGAGGTCTTGTGGAGATTCTTTCAGATCATTCTGCATATCAGAGCGTCGTTACGCTGCCAAAGTGCTTGGAGAATGATTGTGGTGCATTGTAATCGATTTTGGAGTTAATCGGATCGGTCTCTCTATTGGAGTGGACCCGGAGACGTAGTCACATTCTGTGACGAACTCCGTTATCAAGCGTTGTTTGCACTTCTCTTCTTCTCTCTCTTTCTGTCTCTCATTTCTTTTCATTATGTTATAATCACCTTGATTACGTTCTTTATGTTATTTCCTTAAGTTAATTTCATTTTAATTAACTTGAAATAAACATTGTAAAGCATTGTAAAAGCTAAGCATTTTAAAAGTACCAATCTAGTCTAGATCCTACCGCGAGATCGAGTTGTTTATACATGTTATGTTTACCTCTAGAGATTTGATGATCCTAGTACATTTTCTTATATGATATACATACACATGTGTTTTAGCTTAAGAATAATCATTTGCTTATGTTTATATGTTTATTTTCATTCAATCTATGTGCATGTACCTCTTTGCTTATAACATGTTTATATGTTTATACATTCATCTATCTACATATAAATGTGTTTTCTTATGTTTAAATGTTTACATGTTATTTACATGTACATTAAATACATTATGTGTGTACACATTTATGTAGTTCTACACATGTACAAACACATGTAATGTTATAAAATTTGAATAAAAGGTGTATATGAAACTAGTTATTGTATAATCTAATGATAAGAATAATCTAGTTCAAGAAAAGAATAAATTAAGTATTGAAGCCTTGCTTAGGATAGAAATACCTAGAAAAGATTACTCAAGAGGTTGTACAATTTTTTTAGGAAAATAGCATAGTTCATACTTCATAATTTACAAAATAATAGGCATGAATACTTCATAATTCAATTAGCTAGAAATAACATGGTAGAAGAGAAAGATTAGAAAAAAAACAAAGTAAAATAAGACATAAGAATATACAGTAAGTTAAAAAAAGTTCTCTAAACCTAATAAGACATGGATGAGATAATAGTTTTAGCAAGATGAGACCCTAATCATACAAGAGAATAATTATTTGGTAAAACAATAAATGAATAATGATTCAAATGAAATCAAAGATTCTCAAAATTAAGAATTCCATGGAACAAATATACAATATAATTGGAACTTTTTTGATGAATAGGTAGCTATCTAAATTATTAAAAATAAATATAAAGTTACATATTCACAAAAAAAGGTAAGTGCTAAAAAGGCACACCCCGAGAGTCACATGGGCAGAGCCCAGAAAACCAAAAAATCCAATGTCACTTGGGCCATACCTCATCTACTGATCTAGTCCACAATGCTCTTCTACAAAACATGGGGCACATGTAGAATCAATTGGTGAACATAGCTAGTGCATCCTACCAACCTATATTTCAACCTTTCTACCATTGTAGTCCTCTTTCTACTACTATTCTAAACACTCTTATCCCTCAAGGAGTGAAGATTCCAAATTTTGAAAAGTACAATGGTTGTGTGGATCCACAAACACATGTTCCATCTTTCAATGCCATGTTTATTGATTTATTCCATAATGATGCACTCTTGGCCAAGCTATTCCCATGTTCTCTTAAGGAAATTGCTTTGGAATGTTATTTTTTCCTACTTGATAATTCCATTTTCTCTTTTGATCAACTATTTCATCAGTTTCTCCAATAGTTCTAGGCCAACATCAGGTCGAAGCTCACATTTAACAATCTTGTATGATGCAAGAAGAGGACTCAAGAGAAGTTATCTAATTTCATAGCTCAGTATCAGGCCTTGTTTGCTCAAATTTATTATCCTTTGCTTGATTTTTATGTTCAAAAAGTGCTTATTAGGAACATGTAGCCTGCAATGCAAGAGATTTATTCTAATGAAATATCCATCTTTTCCACATTTGTGTGTCACCTTACGAGAGTACCAGCAAATAGTTGTCTAGTATGAGGGTTCATCCTCATGCTCTTGTCAAGATGACCATACAGTCATGTTAGTCAATGGCAAGAACAAGATTGTGGAAAATATGGTCTTTGTTCCAATAGATAAAAATGCTACATGATGTAATAGAGTGTTTACTAAATTGTCAAAATATGTAATAACATCCCACAAAAATTGTTGAAAGATAAAATAATAACTTTGCTAGAGATTCAACCATTGCATGAGTCATATCCTCAATGGTACGATGCCTAAAAGTTCTGACAATACCATCAAGTTTTTGGACTTGACATCGAAGATGTGTTTTCCTACAACATGTGATTTAGGACTATCCAACTCAATGGTTAAAAACATAACTCGAATAAGTCTATAGGAAAGTTGAATGGCCAATTGCAAATATACACATATCCATTCCCATCACACTCTACTAATTTGGTTACTCCTTCATCATCTTCTAATTTCACCCCATCTGAATATGTGAATGTAGTCTCATTCAGTCATATTCCTCATGTAGAGTGTGTGAATGTTGTCCCTAACATTACATTCACTTCACACGATTTTCCTCTAAACAAGGAGCTCTCACCGCTCTATGTCCTTGCTTGTGTCAATGGTAAAATCATAACATTTTATGTGGTTGATCCTTTGAGCCATGTAAACATCATTATGGAGGATACCCATTTTATCAATAACTTACATTAGGATAAATATGATGAGTCACAGGCTACTCTTCACACACATGATGGGTTTTCTATTCATCCTATTGGAACTATTTCTTTATTGATCCTAGTAGTACCTAAGGCTTTGGAAGTCCCATTTGTTGTGATTCTGAAGTCTTACTTATTCATAGCAAGGCTAGGCATCCCATTTCTATCCTCCATGAATGTTGTCACTTCTATAGTCTACAAATGTTTGAAGTTTCCCTACAAAGGTATTGTGCATATTGTCTAAGATACTAGATACAAACCACTAGTAGCATCATGTGGTGGCTTCCCCCTTGACCACTTTTGGCCTGCCCTAGTTAGACCTCTCCCTCCGAGTGGAGATATTTTGTATAGAGCTTATTGCAGATACAAGACTAGGGGCTTGGCACTGAAGGGTGATTTTCCCCCATCTCCTTATGTTGTTTCTTTGAAGGCTTGCCTATGTGCACAACAACATGATTCATCTTCTATCCCTCCAAAGGGAAAGGAAAAACTTTCTCTTACCCTTGGCCCTTCCCCCTCTAGTTCTTCTTTTGCACCTACTTCCTCTTCTCAACCCTTGGTAGCACCCTCTATTCCTGTTACTAAGCATATAACATAGGAAAAGGAAAGGTTCCCATGCTATAGAAGTCAAAGCCCCAAGTCTTCCAACTCCCTATCTTACCCACAGTGCCTCAACCATTCATTTATGGAAAGGGGAAGTGTTCCCATGGGGTGGTTCTTGCATCTCGGCCTTTGCATCCTCTACCTATTCCTCCACCTGTCTCTAAGGCAGAGAAAGGAAAGAGGCCCATTGTTGAGACACATGTCTCTGTCTCTCTTTCTACACCTCTTTCTCCTCCTCTGAAGACCACCCTTCCATCAGTGATGGTTGTGGAGGTTGTTCCAATGGTAAATGAGGATCCCTTGTCCTCTTCTCAAGTTGTTTCTTCTAGTGCCAATAGTTGACAAAACCACCTTGCTCACAAGCATAAGCACTAGTAAAAAGGCTCTGGCTAAGGAACACACTATTTTGCAAAAGAGTGGGGAGGAGCTTGTTGTTTTTGTTTCTTCTCCTGCTTCTCTTGTTGTTGCTTCTACTCCTACCTTTTCTTTTTCCTCAGTTCCCATCACCTTGGTTCTTCTTCTAACTTCATTGATAGACCCCAATGAACCTCACCCCAAAAGGTTGCAAGTGTTCATCACTCCCTCGATATTGGAGCCTCTCCTTCTTCTCTTCTCGACATTCCTCATTTCTTGCAACCCATGGACATGCTTTACACAAAGGTGGTGTCCTTTGTGGCTCTATCTCCTTTTGGTTCTACTTCATTTGTGGATATTTTACATCATCTAATGAAGTGCAAACTGGAGGATGACTTTTCCTTGAGTGATGGCAGTAAGAATTTTTTTGTCTTCTCTTGATTCTTGTTCCACTTTGGCTTGCATCATTCTTGTGATGGAGGTAGCCCTCGCTTCCCAAAAGTTAGTCACCACCCCTCTTCTCAACGTTGAAAATAACTCCTGAGTTTCTTATCCTCCTACTCAATTCACACATGGTACTCCTGTGAGGTGCATATTTAACTTGTTGGAGGATATCTTGAATCTATCCTTGATATTTGAAAGATTGATGACCTTAGTCTCACAAGGGCTCGATGAAGAAGACCTTTATCCCTTCTTCCTTGGCCCTTGTTGTAGGTGAGTTGGTTGGTTCAGCCCTTTCTATCCTTCCCCTCTAGGCTTATCCTCCCTATCCTTACAATGTTCTAGATTTGGAGTAGGATGACTAGCTAGTGGATTCAAATTAGGATGGCACCCTCTTCTACATATTTAGATTAGATTTGTGTGATTGTTTGTGTTCCCGTATACTTGTCTATATGTGTTTTGTGCTCTCGCCTAGAGGAACTTTGCTACCCTTGTAGGTGATTATATATAGGAGAGAAAATCTATCGTAACCTTCTTCTATAATTTGTCTCATCATTCTTTTGTATGTCATAATCTTATATTTTCACGTTGGGGATGATGCAAAGTGTCGGGGCATTTAGGTCTCTTCCATGTTGACGTGATTTTTATTTTTTCTTTTTCCTCATGTGCTCTTCTTCCCCTTCTAATACATTTGTGGAGTGATGATAGTTCATATTTATATTATACTATATACTTATTTATCTATATCTATCAGTAGTTTTGACTCTGAATAATCAAATCCCTCTATGCTCTTGATTTCTTCATCTTTGCTTTTCTACTTCATGATTTTGTGGTTTCTATGTGTTATCCCTTATTTAACAACATTCCATGATTACATCTTTCCATATATGTCATGCCATAAAATCTCTTGTCTCTTCTCTTCTACTTAGAATGCCATGTGCTCCTCTACGTTGCACACATCATTCTAAGGGGGGCTCTCATACATGCTTAATTTTCAAAAGGATTCCTTCATGTCTTAATGTCTTGTTGTCTAGCTTGGGGTAAACTTTACTAAACCTATCTTGTCTTCTATGTGATTTTCTTGCAACAAGTTTGTAGCAACCATAGGCCTATATGCTTGCCATATAGACTCTATCCATGCTAGCCATACCTATCAGCATTTTCTTTATCTGATTAGATTGTCTTTTCATGTCTATGAGAATTTTAATGTGTCTATTATTTTTTACTTTTTTTCTTAGCATGTTTTTCTACAACTAATATGTTTGTGGTGAGATTGCAATTGGATTTGTAGGATTGAAGATTAGTGTCCTCTTTGTATTCTCATGAAGCTCCTCTCATGTTAGGTATACCAGATTTAAGTGTTGCTTCCTCTCAATTTTTAGCATATTCTCTTCAATATTTTTCTACTTTAGATTGCACATGCCTAGAAACATATGCTTGCTAAAGTGGGGGAAAAATGTTATGGAATAAAATTGCACCCTTGCACAACTTCCCATAACATCACCTTACTTTATTCTTATAAATTGATAATGAAAATCTTGTTGCCCTAAGCCTTCATTCTCATCTATACCTTGCCATTTCCTATTGGTGGGGAAATTTTGACTAGGATGCTTCCACACCACATAGACATCTACACGCCATGTGAATGTCCTTGATAGATTCCTGATCTTGTGTCCATTGGGGAATTACACTGTTTCCTACCCATGAAGTGTAATACCTCTATGATTGTAGGTGCACCCAAGAACGACTCCATTGCATACATTTTGACCATTCTTCCCCTCCTTTTTGTAATTCAACTTCATTCTTGCAATTTGCATTCATTCTTCTCACTTCTTACTCATTCTCAATTCTTAGTACTTCACTCTCTCCATTTGATTCTCTACACCATTGTTCTTGTAGGTTTCAAGCTCTTGGAACTACACTCTTGCACAATCATCTTGCATACTTGAATCTCTCATCCTTCCTCTCGACTTCTCCAAGCTTGTAGAAGGGAGGGTAATCTTCATTGCATTATCAATCTTATAGTTAGCATATTTTTGTATTTTTATTTCTATATGTCTTGTCTATTACTTCATTGTGGTCTATCTGGTTATCCATGGAGGTGGAAACACCTAAGCAGGGGTTTGACTAAGGCAAGGCCCAAAAATCAGCCCCAAAATTTTCTCACTTTCATGTACATAGGTTTTTGTTTGTGAGGAGTTTGCAGGAGGCTATACCTACCGTGAGTTGATTATCTTTTCCTTCTAGTCATTATTTCATCTATAGTTAATCTATCTTTCATTTAGAGCATTCTTTTTGTTGTATTTCCTTTATATTTTATGTATTTCTAGCATTCAATTCCTTTTTGTTAAACAAACAGATTTCAACATTTTAGTTGTGAGAATGTCTCAAGTGTTTCTAGTTATAGATTCCACTCTGTTCATAGGAGACACCAACACACCACATAGATTTCAACACATCATTCTATTTTCCTTGGTCCATGCTCTCATCCTCTAGCCGAGATTCATTCAGTCTATTTCCTGAGACCTATGTGGTTAGTTCAACTAATTTCAAAAGTCCTTCATTTCAAAAACCCAAATACATCTAGTTTAGTCTTTCCTTCATTTGTCATCCTATCACTTGAGCCTTGTCATTGAGGTTGTTGGAAAAACAAAGACCGGCAATTGAGAGGGGGGGGAATCAATTGTCACAGAAACTAGAAAAATTTAAAATTTTCTTACTTAACTTAATTTAGTGTCTAATTTGATGAATAAACAAATAAACACAAACAATAACAACACTAGAAACACAGAGAACACCAAGATTTTTTTCATGGAAACCCTATTATGGGAAAAACCACGGTGGATGTTAATCCACAATTATACTCTGTTAAAAGTATAATGAAAAGTAAAAAGGGGAATGCACATGCATTTAGGCTCATTGCCTAGAAATCACTGCTAAATTACAAAAGGGCTCATTTCTCAATAGAAAAATGGATTGAATCCACATAGATTTTAATTGATAGAGTAGCTTCTACAAAAGTTGGATTACAGTTCCAATTAAGCACAAATGAACTCTCTTCACACTTGAATGATAAATCATTATGCAAAATTTTCTCTCTCTAGCATTCATTCACACTTCACATTGCTCAACCAATCTCTCTTATATATCCACTAAACAGATTTGCATCAATAACCTAGTCAACCAAAAGATACAAAATATTTTACAATATTTGCAATGTTTGCTTAGAATTACAAATAAATCTTCAATGTGGATCAAACACCATCAACTAGGATAAAGATAAGAACAAAATTAGTATCCTCGAGCATGCCAAACAATTGAATTTAAAACTTGAAATATCCACAACACGTTATCATCATCATGTCGGCAAGGAACAAGAAAAGTGAACATGCACAAGAAAAATCTTTGACCACGATTACTCTAATCAATGTAGATGAGCAACAATGATAGAGAACATACTAGAAACATCCATGAGCACCAAGAAACAAGTAAGATCACCAAAATCATATGAACTTTAATCAGGAACACTGAAAGAGACCATAGAAACACTGTCAGAATACATATTTCCATAACATTCAGAAATAATCATGCAGACCTCTGAAACTTCCAGTGGATGACCTAGAAACTCCCAGCTGTAAATCCTCCAGTCCATAGCATCTAATATTTCACGTACTGAACAAGGCACCTTCACGTCCTTGACTAATCCATAGGTTGACTGAAACTTATTCTTTACAATTTTCTCAATATCCTCGACATATACAACTTTCAACATCATAGTGCTAATAGTGTTGACATCAATGACAACCACATATCAACAACACAACTATAGTTCCCAACAATCTCCCACTTTGGAATTGATGGAAACACATGGTGTGAAAAATACTATCAACCCAAATCCATAGCTCTTCTTCTCCTTTTCCTCCTTAGACCACAGGGATTTTTCACATTACTCTTCTCCCCCTTTGACATCAATGGTAAAGGTAAATAATACCTTTCCACATACATGCTCTAAAACGACATATCTGCACTTCTAACTACTCCCCTTGAGTAGCAACCATGAAAAACATCAATCTGGATTAGTATGTAGCAGTGATATGTACAGATTGATGCATAACAATTCATCTTTTAGTTTTTATTAGGAGGGGTGATTACCCCTAACAATCCTCTAAGATACTCAAAATTATCCTTTGGTAATGGCTTGGTGAAGATATCTACAATTTGTTCCTTTGTGGGCACATAATCCAGTCAAACTTCTTTCCCATTCACCTTCTCCCTTAAGAAATGAAACTTGATTGATATGTTCTTAGTATTTGAGTGTAGTAACAAATTATTTGATATGTTGATAGCACTAGAGTTGTCATAGTATATTGCCACCAACTCATCAAACTCAACACCAATGTCTCTCAACATCTATTTCATCCATATCACTTGTGTACAGTTACATGTAGCAGTAATGTATTTAGCTTCAACAGTAGACAAAGAGATAGACCTCTACTTTTTTCTCAACCATGACACTAGTTTCTTCCCTAGGAAGAATGCACCACCACTGGTACTCTTTCTATCATCTACATCTCTGGCCCAATCAACATTTGTATATGCATTTAGGATAAGATTATCATCTTTTGGATTCCATAACCCAAGATCAGTTGTTCTTTTAAGATATCTGAAAATTCTTTTAACTGTTGTCACATGAGACTCCTTTAGATCAGACTAAAATCTAGCAACTATGCAAACAACATTCATAATATCTGGTCTAGTCTAAGTAAGATATAGCAATCCTCCAATCATTGATCTATACCTTGTTTGATTAGCTTTGAGAGAATCATCATTTTGAGCAGCTTACATCCGTTTAGCATGGGAGTACCAACAGGTTTTGAATCCTCCATACCAAATTTCTTTAACAATTCCCTCACATACTTGGACTGTGATATGAAGATCCCATTGTTTAATTAATTAACTTGTAATCCCAAAAGGAATTCCATTTCACCAATCATGCTCATCTCAAATTCATTCTTCATTTGATCAACAATTTCCATACACAAATTATCATTTCCTCCAAAAATAATATCATCAACAAATACTTCAATAATTAACTCTTTGTCATGATCTAGTTTAAAGTACAGGTTGCTATCGGCAGTACCTTTGTTGCATCCAAGCTTCAGTAGGTATTTTTCCAATCTAGCATACTAGGCTCTGGGGGCTTGTTTCAATCCATACAATGCCTTCTTTAACTGACATACCATATCTTCTTTATCAGTTAGCAAGAATCCATTAGGTTGTTCTATGTAGACTTCTTCCTCTAGTTCTCCATTTAGAAAGGCTTACTTGACATCCATCTGATAGACCTTATCATTCTTGTGAGCAACATAGGCAAGAAACAATATTACTGCTTCAATTTTGGCAACTGGAGCAAAGGTTTCTTCAAAATCTATTCCTTCCATTTGTGAATATCCTTTGTAGACTAACCTTGCTTTGTTTCTAACAACTTCACCTTGTTCATTTAGTTTATTCCTGAAGACCCATTTAGTGCCAATTGCATTCTTGTCTTGAGGTCTAGGAACAAGTACCCATGTATTATTTTTTTCTATCTACATCAACTCCTCTTTCATAGCTTCCATCCAGTATTCATCATTGTAGGCTTCTTAAACATTTTTGGGTTCAATCTAAGAAATCAAACAATATTCTTCTACTATTTTTCTTCTAGTCTAAACACCCTTATTCTATCTCCTATGATTTTATTTTTAGAATGATTCAATCTTACATACCTCAAAATATTTGGGTTTTGTCGCACATCTGGTTCTTCTTCTATTTCTTCAACACTCACACTTGTCACTGCTTCCTGACTATTTTGAATCACTAGAACAGTTTGAGGTTATTTCACCAAAACGTATGGCATGATCTGAAGTTGATTATGTGTCTGAACACTTTTTCCTTTATTTGTTTTATCTTCATCTGAATCATACCCATTGCATCTGGATTATTTTTTGAAATCCTCATCAACTCTGACATTTGTACTTTCCACCATTTTTCTCAACCTTTTGTTGTAACATTGATATGCCTTACTCTTGATAGAGTATCCTAGGAAAATTCCTTCATCACTTCTTGCTTCAAATTTTCCTATGTCATCATCTCTTTTGATGTAGCACTTACTTCCAAAAACTTTAAATTACTTAACAGTTGGCTTATGTCCAAACCATAATTCATATGAAGTCTTACTAGAATCACAATTTACATTTACCCGATTCAATGTATATATGGTAGTGCTTACTACTTCACTCTAGTAGGTGTTAGGCACATTCCCTTCTAGCATCATTATTCTGGTAGCATCCAGAATGGTTATGTTCTTTTTCTCTGCAATACCATTTTGTTGAGGGGTCCAGGGAGCAGATAGTTGTCTCCTAATTCCATTTTCTTCACAAAAAGAATTAAACTCCCTAGAGGTAAACTCGCCACCTCTATCAGACCTTAGACATTTTATTTTCAACCCTTTTTCATTCTCTACCATTGCTTCGAAGTTTTTAAACTTTTGAAATGCTTCACATTTTTCTCTTAGAAAAGTAATCCATATCATTCTTGAGAAATCATCAATGATTAACATAAAGTACCTTTCACCATGAAGACTTTTCAATTGAGCAGGACCACATAGGTCTGTATGCACCAACTCTAGCAATCCACTTGTGTGATACTGTTTTCTCGGGAATAAGTTCTTTTCTGCTTTCCCATTTGAAATTCCTTACAAATTGTGTTAGCAGGCTTTACCATCTCCGAAAGATCCCTAACCACTTGAGAGGAACTTATCTTGACAATATTATCAAATTTTACATGACATAGTCTTCTATGCCACAACCAACTATCATCAACTTGTGCAACCAAACAACTTTCGTTAGCAGTAGTCAAATGAAAGATATTACCTTTTGTCTGTTTACTTGAGGCTATTAGGTTTCCAAAACTTCCATATATCTTGCATCTTCCATCTTTGAATTACAGATCATAGCCCTTATGCACCATTTGTCTGACACTCAACAAGTTATGTTTCAAACCTTCAACATATAGAACATCATCAGTGTTGTGATTGCCACCAAGATGAATAGACCCTTTGCCACAGATCTCACAGGAATTGTTATCACCGAATCTCACAATACCGCCATCATACTTTTCTAAAATTACAAACTTGCCCTTATCACCAGTCATGTGATGTGAACATCCACTATCAATGACCCATCCATCCTTTTCTTCTATACGGGCTGCAAGAGCTTTTGCAATTGTGGTAGATTCAGTGGCTTCTGGTTTATTCTCCTTAAGGGAAATGAACACCCATCCATCTCCATTTCCTTTAGGTTCATCATCTGACTCATATTCCCCAACAAAATAACACTTGTTTTGAAACTTTTCTTATTAGGTTTAGGTCTTGGAACTTTATTAGGACATCTAGATGCAAAATGACCTATAGTATTGCAAGAAAAACATAGAACATGCAATTTCCCTTCATGCTTACCTTTACCTCTACCTTCTCTTCTTGCAATCATTGCTTCCAGCTCTTCAACTTCTCTTTCAATATCTTCAAGTTGTCTCATATCTTCCTCATATTTGTACATTCTTCTGGAATACTCTCCCAGTTCATATCTTTTGGAACACTCTCCCAATTCATATTTGGACATGCCTCTCCCGAATACAGTAGCCTTGAATGTAGTTTCGGTCTTAGGAGCAGAATCCTTGAATTCACTTAACTCAAAAGCAACTAACTTTCCAACTAGTGTGTCTCTTTTCAAAATTTTTATGGATCTGATTTCTTCAATTGCATAAGCCTTTGATTTGTAGGAAGGAGGTAATGATCTAAGAACCTTAGCCACAATTTCATCTTCTTCAATGGCACCACCAACACACCTAATGCCCAACACTATTTCATTCACTCTTTGCATAAAGGAAGATATATTCTCATCCTCACCCATCTGCAATCACTCATACTTTCCTTCAAACTTTGTAACTTGGCCATCCTCACATGTACATCTGCTTCATACAAGGTCTCCAGTTTTGTCCACATTTCATGTGCAGTCTTTAATCCCAACATGTTTGTCATCTCTAAATCTGTTAAAGCACTCAAAATAGCTTCCAGAGCCTAGACATTGCTTTCAACATCTTTCTTCTCATCAGCAGTGGAGGGGCCATTTGTAGGAATAACATACTAATTCTTTGTGATCAACCAATAGGCTTCACCAATGCACTTCAAATGAAATTCCATTCTTTTCTTCCACAATGAATAGTTGGTTCCATCAAATCTGGGACTGTCCTTCTTGTATGTTTCCATTTTGGATCTCCTCAAGCTTTTAAACTTCTCATAGAGGAACCTACTCTGATACCAATTGTTGGAAAAATAAGGATATACAACTAAGAGGGGGGTGAATCAATTGTCATAGAAACTAGACAAATTTAAACTTTTCTTACTTAACTTAATTTATTCTTTGATTTGATGAATGGAAAAATAACCACAAATAACAACAACACCAGAAACATAGAGAACACTGAGATTTTTTTTGTGGGAACCTTGTTAGGGGAAAAACCACGGTGGATGTTAATCCACAATTATACTTTTTTAAAATTATAATGAAAAGTAAAAAGGGGAATGCACATGCATTCAGGCTCACTACTTAATTACAAAAGGGCTCACTGCCCAATAGAAAAATGGATTGAATCCACAGAGATTAGAATTGATAGAGTAGCTTCTACAAAAGCTAGATTACAGTTCCAATTAAGCACAGACAAACTCTCTTCACACTTCACTCTTATTCTTCACACTTGAATGATAAATCACTATGCACACTTTTTTATCTCTCTAGAATTCATTCGCACTTCTCATCACTCAACCAATCTCTCTTATATATCCGCTAAACGGATTTACATCAATAACCTAGTCAGCCAAAAGATACATAAATATTTTACGATATTTGCAATGTCGGCCTAGAACTAAAAATAAATCTTCAATGTGGATCAAACACCATCAATCAGGATAAATATAAGAACATAATTAGTATCCTCAAGCATGCCAAACAATTGAATTTCAAACTTCAAATATCTGTAACACATTATCATCATCATGTCAGCCAGGAACAAGAAAAGCGAACATGCACAAGAAAAATCTTCGACCACAATTACTCCGATCAATTTGAGGATGAGCAAAAATGGTAGAGAACATACTAGAAACATCCATGAGCACCAAGAAACAACAGAGAAACATCTGCAACAAGTGAGATCACCAAAATCATATGAACTTTAATCAGGAACACTGACATAGACCACATAAACACTATCAGAATATAGAATTCCATAACATTCACAAATAATCATATGGACCTCTGAAACTTTCGATCGATGATCTAGAAACTCTTAGTAGTAAATCCTCCAATCCACAACATCTGAACTTTCATGTACTGAACAAGACACCTTCACATCCTTGACTGATCCACAGGCTGACTGAAACTTATTTTTTACAATTTTCTCAATGTCCTCGACATATACAACCTTCAACATCACATTGATAATAGTGTTGACATCAATGAAAACCACATATCAACAACACAACTATAGTTCCCAACAAAGGTGACCCAAGGAAATTCACTCTCTTTAGAACCTGTTTGTCTTGGAACTTTGAAGTAGTGGCGAATTCCTTCCTTCATGGTTGTCAATACAAGATAAAGAAAAAACACATCAAAAATTAGATGGATTATATCCATACCTGTCAATAGGTTTATATTGTCTATTTTGTTTTCTTAGAGGTGTAACAAGATGCTCTAGTTGTTCCTCTTCAAAATTCTCTTCTACTCTTTCTTCTTCAACTTCATGTTCATCATATTATTCTACATGTGCATCTTCTTGTGATTGTTCTACACATGTATCTTTCTTTGGTTCAATCTTAACATCAATATATACATTTTTTTAGGCTTTACATGAGGTTGTTCATCATTTTTATATTCCTTAAGCTCCCTAAAAATTATATCCGTAGAATATATCATTTTCATTGCTAGAAGATCCCAAAGCTTATAAAACTGTTAATGTTATCACCATAGTCCACAAAAAACCCATTTGTTAGCTCTAAAATCAAGCTTAAAGCATTTTTCTTTAGGAACATGAACATATGCCTCACTACCAAAAACTCTAAAATGATAAATTGATGGTTGTTTACCTGTCCATACCTCATAGGGGTTTTATCAACAAGAGCAAAAGTAGGTGACCTATTAACCAGATAGCAAGGAGTGTGAATTGTTTTATCCCAAAAGTATTTTTCAAGCTTTGCACTACTCAACATGCTTCTAGATATATCCATTAAAGTCATATTAATCCTCTCTACCACTCCATTTTATTGTAGGGTATATAGAGTTATTTTTTTCCTAACAATTCCTACATGCTTAAAATACTCATCAAAGACCCTAAAGCAAAATTCACCACAATTATATGTTCTTAAAACTTTTACTTTTATAGCAATTTGTTTCTCAATAAGTGTTTTAAATTCTTTAAATATTAAAAAAGTAACATATTTCTCCTTCAAAAAGTAAACCCATGAATATCTAGAATACTCATCACTATAAGAACCATAGTAGCGAGACTTTCTAATAAATGGTACATCCATAGGACCAAAGACACCACTATGAATTACCCACATAACTTTTTTAGCCCTAGTAGTTCTTGATTTAAATGATACTCTATGTTGCATTCCATACACAGTGTTCACAAAAATCAAAATTAGTAGAGTAACCTAACAAACCATCAAGCATATTTTTATTTATGAGGGTTTTGAGACCCTTTTCACCAATATGGCCCATCTTGTGGTACCATAACTTACATGATACATATTTATTAGTTACATTAATAGAGCTACATAAATTAGAAGCATTAAGTCTAAATAGGGTGCCACACTTATTACCCTTAGCTAAAACCAAATTCCCTCTACTTAACTTGCAACCACTCTTTTCAAATGTACCATGCACCCTGAATCATTCATTTTAGATACATAAATTAATTTTCTAGCTAAAATAGGGATGTGCAATACATCTTTAAGGGTTTTAACCCTTCCATCATTGAAAATCAATTTTACCTCCCCTCAACCTACAATTTTTTTTGTGCTATTATCCCTAAGGAAAACTTCCCCACCATCATAAGTTGAATACGTTGAAAACCATTCCTTGTGAGGAGTCATGTGGTAGGATACACCTAAATCTATTAACCAAGAGTCATCATAAGTCAAATTAGTAGAAATAATAAAAAAATCAACAACTTCATCAAATTAGAGGATTTATCTATAGAGGAATCATCATTATTTTTACTTTTATCCTTACATTCCTTTTTGAGATGCGCTCATTTACCATAGTTCCAACACCTCAATCTACTCTTACCAAGTGTTTTGACCTTCCCTTAAGCTTAGAATGATCCCTAGACTTTTCCCTTTCATTTTCTTCTTATCCATATATTTCTCCTTAGATCTACCTCATACATGCAATGCATCTTTAGGCCACTCTTAAGTCCTCATTTCCTTTGAAATCAGAGTAGCAACAAGGGAATCCAAATTCAGATTATTTGAAAAAGATCCACTAATTGCAACAATAAGATTATCCCAAGATTTAGGTAGTGAACATAATAATAAAATACATTTATCCTTCTCGTCTATCATTACATTAATTGATTATAATTGACTTAAGATTAGATTAGATGAATTCAAGTGTTATGTAATCGAGTTTCCATTATTAATTTTAAGAGAATATAACTTTACTTTCTGAAATAACTTTTTAATGAGACTCTTAGTTTTCTATATCTCTCTTATTCTATTTCACAATTTATATGCAATAGTCTCATTAGACACATTTAATAGAACATAATCAGATAAACACAAATAAATAGTGTTGCGAGCCTTTTTATCTAATTTAATCCAGTCTTCATCTAACATACTATTGAGATTCTTCTTTTTATTAACAACAATCCATTGATCTCTTTCTTCCAAGAGATCCTCCATCTTTAACTTCCAAAGTTCATACCCAGTACCATTGAACTTTTCAATGTCCAAACAAGATGAGCTAGCCATGATCTATTATCACACTGAATTGAAAACTACAAAAAACACAACACGCTCCCACTACAACAAAAAAACCCAATCCAACACTCCAAGAAAGGTGTCCCCTTCTCAAATCAAGCCAACTTGTCTCTATTACCAAATTTTAAAAATTAGGATAAAACTTTATAGTGAAAATATTTAGATAATTTTATGCTTCCAAATAAACATATAATAATAAATCATAGATGAAAATAGATTACAATAAAAATTCAAAACATAATTCAATAATTACGTGGAGAAACCATTGCAAGGAAAAACTCCACACCCAAAGATATCCAAGACTTGCATTAATCCTTCAAATGAGCTAAATCAATACAACTTCTCTCATTGAATCATTGCAAAACTTTGTGGCTTCAACAACTTGTAATTAACTTGTTTTTCATTCAACTAAAGCAATAAATATATAGGCATGAGAGAAACCACAAATCATGAATGATTTTTAAAACCATTTAGGCATAAATCAAAAAAATAAGAATCTTCCTCATCTATTTTTTAGTAATGTGCTCATGCAAACTAAAACATCTTTCTTATCTTCTCCAAGCTCACATTTAACTTGCCCTTTTTCATGCTCTTCTAATTTGACAACAAAAAAACACTTTACAAGTTGTTGAATAATTACATTCAACAACTTTCATGAAAACTAAAAGATAATTAAAAATTGCATTAATAATTAAATACAAAGCAAGGTTGAGACATTTACTCAACATGGATAAGTCATTCATGACAATAGAGACAATATCCTTCCTCTTGTTCTAAACGATCTTTCTATCAACAATACTTTTTGCTGCTAATTCTATATCACGGACCTAGCAATAATTAACATTTTATTAGGGTTGGTACTTTCAAATACTGAAATAGTAGATATGATATTGCTTAAGCATCATTAGGCTTGATATTAAGAGTGGAAGCACTTTTATTAGCATCTTTCTTACAATTCAAATCAATTCTGAAAATGGCAATAAATTTTGTGCTTTCCTCACAAAGATTGCTTTCTAAGCCACTTAATGTTAAACATTCAACAAAGAATATTTACAACATATCAAATACACTTGCAACAAAGTCAAACAACAAACTAAAGATATTTGCAAACAAAGTTCATTATTTATTTAAACCTTACGTTTGACTTTAATTTACTAGTATATTTTCCACTTCCAAGAAAACATAAATTATTCCAAAAGACAACCTCATCTGATTTCCTAACAATCTAAAACATTAATTAATTGAATGCCTTAAACTTGAATTATGTAAGGCCAACGATCTAGCAAGTGGAGAGGATAACATACATTTTCTCAAACTATGTATCCAACTACCACACAAGAAGTGCAATCACAAGCTACACAAGCTACCCAAGAACAACCTACAACCATAACTTCACAAAAAAATATAGTAAGAAGTGCAAAAAGAAGAACAAGGATCCAATTCTTCTTTTGAGAGGACTCCATCTATCATATCACCTTGTTGATGGCCAAATTGACACATTTCAACATAGGTAGAATGAAATCACTCTACCTCAAAGGTCTAAGGTGTTGAATTGTTTAGGGGTCAATTATGATTTGTTTATTCAAGGGGCCTTTACTGGTTCACAAACTTTGAACAAAGTCACTTCAAAAGTTTCAAATCACTTATGTGAGTCAAGACAATATTGCAAAGGGTGAGATCAATCCCATGGGGCACAAATTTGATCAATAGACATTTCGGCAACTATTCTCAACTTGAAATATGTTTACCAAAAAAAAAGAACATCCCTCTTACAATACCAAGGTGATCAAAATCTATACAACACCAAAATTATTTCATCATCATATTATCCACAACTAAATATTTTATTCTATACTCAGGAAATATCATTTTAGTTATTCATTCCCAACTAATATTAACTAATCTAAGCTTGTTATTCTTCATTTGCATGCATTTATATTAATTAACCTAAATTAACATATAAATTTTTGATTATAATTTCACTCAAACTTTTATCTTTTAAAAGAAATCGATTCACAATAAAACCATATAAAATTAAAACATCTTAATGCTAAAACTAAACCAAAATCAATCAGTCTCAAATAGTTTAATGCTCTGTATTTTTCTTTGTAAATGTAAACATGAGCCTATAGATATCTAAAATAAATCAATACCCGTTTTAATATCATTTGAGAAAAACTTGAGAAACAGACATAAAAATATTCAATCTGCATTTGCTCTGTTTTTTTGTTAAACCAATTATTGGGAAATTTGGGAATGGCAGTCAAATTACTTGAAATTACTGGCAGAGTTTGGTAGTATAATGCTACCATGCTAGCATTCACTTATATTAGATTTTATGGAGGCTTTCAAATATTAAAATGATCCACCCACTAGAATGCACATTTTTATAGTTTTTGAAATGAGACAGATTCACATTAATTTTCTTCAAAATGATAAAAACTTTCTGTAGACTGCAAATACATTCTGCTTCCACTGAAAAAGTATCCAATGGTCAAACACCTCCCTTGTAAAATGCAAGGATGATGTTGCAGTTGAACAAGTGTCAACAAATTAGTTTTCCAGCCCACAGAAGACTCTGGAGTTGAAATGATGTAAAAGTCCCAAATAATTTTTCTTCACTTGAGAAAGGTAATAAAGCCACTGAACCAGTTTATGTGCTCCCCTGCCTGTTGAGGCACTCAAGGATGTTAGGAACTTCAGTAACCTGCACTGGACCAAATATTCCAGAATCCAGGTGGTTAGGTAAAGAGCTGTGCCATTTGAGTGGTATAAAGTATGACAACTAAAGGCCAGTTGGGCTTACTACTGTAAAGGAGGAAGGTATGCCTACGCCACTTGTTGAAGCCAATATATTGTCTCCCATAACTGCATGAGAAGTTTGCTGATACAAGATTTTGCACCACGCCTCGTCTTGGCTCTGACAATCTGCTGATTTAAAAAGCTTTAATTAGGACTAGATGACTGTAATACAATAACAGCATCAAAATTTTGACCATGTCCAAGAAAACAAACATTGAAACGAATGTAAAAAGCCGTGCGAGACTTGAGAAGTACACCTCTGTTCCGATTCTTGGCCAAGGACTTTCCTCGCCTGTGAAGATTCCCGCCTGGAGTTCATAGCTGGATAAGGGACTTACCACCTAGATGACCAGAAGCATACGGAAGTAGATGACTGGACAACCCCTCGGCCATGATTATAAGTAGGTATATACATGTTAGGATGGACAGATCATCCATGGACAAGGACCTTCCCAGAGGCAGTGTTCTTGTGTGTATCAGGACACAACTTCAACATGGCTGATTATCATGTCCAACGACACCAGCATTGTAAGGGTTACTCTTTTGCTTGGCTCCAAATCTATCTTCCCTTGAACCTGCTGCACCATTGTGCATTTCGTCTTCTTGCATCTCTGTTATTACTGGGGACGAGTGACCACTATATTTTGATGAAATCAAATCAGCTTTGTCCAACGACAATCTGAAATCCCATGCTTCATAGAAATTTTGGTGGGTTTTAGACCCTTTATCCTAAATTCTGAATTGGTACTGTGAGAAAACTGATCTGTGTCTCTTCCTTTCATATGCTCTGTGCAGTGCAGTAGCCCAGGTAAGTCATCCAAGTCAATGGAACCAATATCCCCAAGCTCATCCTCCCTCTTGTTCTGAACAATCTTACCATCAGCACTAATTTCTACTGTTAATTTTGTATCGCCGGCCAAGCAACAAGTTAACATTTTATTCGGACTAGCACTTTCAAACCCTGAAAACAATAGATATGCCCATAGTTTCTGCAACTTGAGGCTTGATATCAAAGGTGGAAGTATTCTTATCAGCATATTTCTAAACATTTGCATTAATTCTGAAAACGCCATGAAGCTTGTGCTTTCCCAACAAAGATTGTTTTCTGAGCCATGAAAACGGTGTTGAGTCTGGAACATCCAAACACTGTCCACTGCCGTGCTTCTCTCAAGTATTCAGCAAAAAACCTCAATAATATTTTCTAATTTGCAAGCTTCATAAAAGCTTGCTTCGATGAAAATCTGAAATCCCATGCTCAATTGAACTGTTGGTGGAATTTAAGCATTTATCACCGGTATATTTTCTAAATTGGCATTGTGAAAGAAATGTTCCGTGCCTGTACCCAAAAGACATTTGAAGGAAATCTAGACAATCTCCAAAGACATTTGAGGGGGATCATGAACTTTTCTATCTTTGATGAGCAAATGTGCAATATGAAATCTTCTGACATGCCACTAGCACATTCTGTCTTGCGAGGTTTGGTAGCAATGTGTCTGTCCTCCTTAGGGATCTCTGAAATATCAAAGCAGCGGATATCAAGTCCTAAGAATATTTTCAGGTGATCCAAGAACAGTTTGTAACAAATTACAAACAACCACAAAGCATGAAACATCTTTTAGAAACATGGCAAGGATGAAGGAAAAAACATTATTTGGATAATACTGACAATTTATAAGAATAATAGGTATAAAATCATTTTTAAAGGATTGAAGCTCACCTCCAATAACCATCCCAGCTCCGTAATGTGTGCTTTGATTTCAAGTAGTTCTCTTTGCACTTGCAGCTAAAATTATAAAGAAGCTCAAATTAGAACATCTTAAAAAAAGAAGAAGACTGAAAACAATCAGAGCTTGGATTGACATTCATAAAATAATTCTCTGTAATTTTGTAAAACCAGATATAAAACAATTTCATTAGTTGGAAGCTTATCTCTAATGTCGTATCCAGCCTCTTGGAAGCAGAAACAGGAGAATAAACAAATCGTCAATTGGGGTGCTAAGAACAAGGAAAGCCTCTTCAATCGGACTCAATTTGGATTCATCAAAGATATGACATTCTGTATCGCTAATTCTCTCAGATTCCTCTCCTGTAGAAACAGGAGTAATAAACAGATCTTCAATTGGGCTATTCAAAATAAGCAATGTGCTCTGTGCAGTTTACTAGCCAACATCCACCAGTTCATCCTTCCTCTTGTTCTGAACAATATTTCTATCAACAGTACTTTCTGCTCTTAATTCTGTATTAACATTAAGGGGTAAACTTTATTAAAACAAGAAAGCGTTACAAAGCAAGGGCCTTAAATGACCTTATCAAGATCAACCAGGTGATCCAAATGATGAGACAAATCCGGGAAAAGTTGGCCCCGCTCCACTAAATTGTAATAATGAATATTAACATCTTAATTCTGTATTGCCAACCAAACAATTTAACATTTTATTAGGGCTAGCACTTTTAAATGCTGAAATAGTAGATATGTCTATTGTTTAAGCATCTTTAGGCTTGATATTAAAAGTGGAAGCACTGTTATTAGCACCTTTCTTACCATTCAAATCAATTCTGAAAATGCCATGAATTTTGTGCTTTCCCCACAAAGATTGCTTTCTAAACCACATAATGTTAAGCATTCAGCAAAGACCTGTTTAATTTTTCAGCAACATTTACAACATATCAAATATACTCGCAACAAAAGTCAAGCAACAACCTAAAGATATTTGTAAAATATTTGCAAACAAAGTTCATTATTTATTTAAACCCTGCGTTTTACTGTAATTTACTAGTATATTTTTCACTTCCAGGAAAACATAAATTATTCCAAAAAACAACCTCATTTGATTTCCTAACAATTTAAAACATTAATTGAATGCTTTAAATTAGATTAATTAAGGCCGACGAGAGCAAGCAGAAAGGATAACATACTTTTTCTCTCTGTCATGCCTCAGAAACTTTAAACTCTATGATCATTTATAACCGCCTTGGGGGGACATCCGTAGAAATTCTTTGTTAAGCAACACGTCCCTTAGATCACTTTTAACTTTAAGTGACTCAGCTGTCATAAAAAAATAATATTCGTAGAAATTTCCTGTTAATCAACACCACAAACAAAAAAAGAGCGCTCAAACAAACTCTGCCTCAAAGAGCATTGTTCAATGCAAGGCGAGTACCAGCTATTTCTGGAAGAGCGGGAGCGGTATACAAATACATGAATGTATCAAACTCCAATAAGAATTTGCTAAAATAGTTGAGAAATTTGAATAAAAAACCTGTACACTGAAAGCATATAAATGTTCAACAGTCAGGAATAATCTAGCCGGAGGCAAAGAAAGAACGTATCCACTCAAATGAAACAAACCTCTGGTTGTACATTTAAAGATTGGCTTTATCAGATTTGTACAAACTAGTTTTAAGCTATTCTACAAAATTATTATTTACTTGAAAAATCTATAAAGAAAATTTGTTAATTAAAACTTACCTTTTCTTTCTTTGTGGTTTGACAATCAGCATTTCCAGTATGTTGAATATACAGGTGTATAGGAGATGAAGATCAGAAAGTATATTATAGATTGTACGATACAATTTTTCTCTGAATGTTTGAAAAAGACAGTCGATAATGTCATTCATAATTCTGAAGCATTTTGGACTCCAAGATTTACTGAAACACAACACCCAAATCAGAATTGAAAACCCAAATGCATTGCCCATTCCCATTCCCACATGCCACCATATATCTTCCTCCAGCACTTCTTTACTTTCTTCATCATCATTGGGAGAAACACGATGATTTTGTGAGCATGACACATTGATTTGTAGGTTGTTGGAAAATGATGAAGAAGCAAATGTCATCATTTGTCCTCCTTGTGGTATCACTCCTGATAGGTTATTATAAGATACATCAAAGTAGCTCAAATATGTAAGATATTGCAGCTAAGCAGGAAACATCCCAGTCAATTCATTTTTGGAAAGATCAAGTGATTCTAGCTTTACCATGCTTCCCAAGGATTTTGGAATCATACCACTGAAATGATTTCTTGAAACATTGAGAATTATAAATCCTTCGAGGGATTTAAAATCCCAAGGTATTTTACCCAATAAATTGTTGTCTGATAGATCAAGGCATTTTACTAATCTCAATACTCTTGTATACTCCATATCTTGTCCTTTGTTTTTAATGATTATGCTATATGTATAAATGCCACCATCACCTATAAATTCAAGAGTTTCTATGTTCTCAGTCTCATTTGCCATTGCACTCGAGTTCATAAAGCCACTTGGAATAATGCCTGAAAATTTGTTGCTTGATATATCCAATATTTGAAGATTATGCAAGTTTGATAATTTTGAAGGTATTTGACCAACAAATCTGTTAGATTTTAGCACTAGGATGTGAAACCTTTTCAAGCTTTCAATCCAAGTAGAAATACCCCATGAATATTGTTATTCCTCAAATCTAGGATTTCCAAAGAACTGCAATTTCTAAGGGATGATGGTATGTTCCCTTTTAGCCCATTGAGACCTAATTTCAATGTTGCTAGATAAGTTATATTCCCAAATATATTTGGAATTGTGCCTTGGAGATTATTATTTTCTAGATTTAACCTAGTCAACTCAAAGCATTGGTCTAAGCTCAAGGGAATCTTACCACTAAGCCTATTACTTGACAAGTCTAAAAATTGTAAATTACTTGACTCACAAATAGAATGTGGAATGCCACCACTCAAATTGTTTTTAGCCAACGATAGAAAACTACGAGCTTGTTCATATTTTCCAATACCTTTTGGAATGGGTCTCTCAAATATATTCTTTGAAAGATCCAAGAACTCCACATTTTGTAGAGGAAGGGGAATATTTTCGTGTAACTTATTATTATGCAAATCAATAGTTGAGCTTTCAAGATAATTGTGTTTAAAGCCAAGCAACTTGATAGGTAAATTACCTACAAATTGGTTAGAAGAGAGGTTGAGATAATAAAGATACTTTGAATCCCATAGCCAATCAGGAATATTTCCACTAAGAGAGTTTTCAAACAAATCTAGTGAGCGCAAGGAGTATTGAGTTGAAATGAAAGCTATAAAATCCCCTTGTATATTACAAGCTCCAAAACCTATGTCTTCAAGTTGAAAATTGGGAATATATCTGTCACTAACTTTTATAGTGAACATATTCCTAGAAAGGAGCAACAATTTAATATTAGGGATTTTATCAAAAAAAGAAAGTGTGTAAGTTCCCTTTAGTTGGTTGTGTCTAAGATCAAGTCGTGTGAGTTTGGTGAGGTTACCTAAGAAGGTTGGGATTGTACCATTCAAAGAGTTAGAATTCAAATCAAGATGTTTGAGTTTGTAGAGATTACTTAAGGAGGTTGGAATTGTACCATTCAAAGAGTTAGAACTCAACGCAAGATATATGATCTTTGACAACTTACCCAAAGATGTTGGGATGGTGCCACTCAAAGAGCCTCCTATCAAGGAAAGAAGTGTGAGTTTGTAGAGGTTACCTAAGGAGGTTGGAATTGTACCATTCAAAGAGTTAGAACTCAACAAAAGATATGTGAGCTTTGACAACTTACCCAAAGATGTTGGGATGGTGTCACTCAAGAATTAGAACTTAAGGCAAGATGCGTGAGTTTGGCGAGGTTACCTAAGAAGGTTGGGATTGTACCTTTCAAAGAGTTAGAACTAAAGACACGATATATGAGCTTTGACAACTTACCCAAAGATGTTGGGATGGTGTCACTCAATGAGCCTCCTCTCAAGGCAAGATTGTGAGTTTGGAGAGGTTACCCAAGAAGGTTGGGATTGTACCGTTCAAAGAGGCAGAACTCAACTCAAGATATGTGAGATCTGACAGCTTACCCAAAGATGTTGGGATGGTGCCACCAAATGAGTCTTTTGCTAGGGCAAGATGTGTGAGTTTAGAGAGGTTATCCAAGAAGGGTGGGATTGTACCATTCAAAGAGTTAGAGCTCAACTCAAGAAATGTGAGCTTTGAAAGCTTACCCAAAGATGTTGGGATGCTGTCACTCAAAGAATCTCCCCCCTAAGACAAGATGAGTGAGTTTGGAGAGGTTACCCAAAAATGTTGGGATGGTGTCAGTCAAATAATTCTTATGAGATCAAGATGTGTAAGCTTTGACAGATTACCTAAAAATGTTGGGATGGGACCATTCAAATAATTATAATACAAATCTAGATATATGAAGCTAGACATATTGCTGATCTCTTTTGGAATTTGACCAATAAAATTAGAGTTGTACAAGCTTAAATACCTCAAATTGTTGAGCTTATAAACTGTGAAGGGATGGCAAGAGAAGGGAAGAAGGCATTCTCATTGAAGTCCAAGTGCTCCAATGCCGCAATTGGAATAGTCCCCTACGAAATTCCCTCCACAAAATTAATGGCCATTTGGAATAGTCATTAGCAATCCACGAGGTGTGAAGGGATTGAGGACTGAGATCCAAGGAAAGGACATGGGCAGTGATTGGGTGGAAGGTGACTCCTTCCCATGCACAGTAGTTCAATCCCTTCCACGATTGTAGAGTGCGATGGGAAGGGAAGAAGGCATTCTCATTGAAGTCCAAGCGCTCCAATGCCGCAATTGGAATAGTCGCCTACGAAGTTCCCTCCACAAAATTAATGGCCATTTGGAATAGTCATTAGCAATCCACGAGGTGTGAAGGGATTGAGGACTGAGATCCAAGGAAAGGACATGGGCAGTGATTGGGTGGAAGGTGACTCCTTCCCATGCGCAGTAGTTCAATCCCTTCCACGATTGTAGAGTGCGATGAGAAGGGAAGAAGGCATTCTCATTGAAGTCCAAGCGCTCCAATGCCGCAGTTGGAATAGTCCCCTACGAAGTTTCCTCCACAAAATTAATGGCTATTTGGAATAGTCATTAGCAATCCACGAGGTGTGAAGGGATTGAGGGCTGAGATCCAAGGAAAGGACAATGGCAGTGATTGGGTGGAAGGTGACTCCTTCCCATGCGCAGTAGTTCAATCCCTCCCACGATTGTAGAGTGCGATGAGGAGTAAAGTCGAGGCCATGTTTGAAATCTAAGAGGGAATTTCTCTCATCCGCATGACATGCGAAGGAGCTTAAAGGCATCATCATTACTAATAACAACACCAACACCCACATCATCACCATCTTCATTGCAGATTGCACAGCAGTTCTCTGTTCCTCCAAAAACCTTGCTCTCTCTATGTGAAAATAATGGAATTAAAGCTGATTTATAATTGAGTATCTCTTATCGCTAGAAACTTATTCTACGTTTATTCTACAGGCGAAAGTGGGAGGAAATCTCCTCCATTTAATTTTCCACCCTTGCTTTGAATGTAGTTGGAGTAGTTGAAAATTGAAAACTGAAAGCTGAAAGATATGCCAGTTCCCACCGCTTGTTCAAAGTCTATTCCCACCGCTTCTTTTATTGCTTTGCTAGTTTTTCTTCCGACTTGTTCTGATAGAATATTTTTCGATCATTTTAATGGGGACGGAAATGCCGTGCATATTTGACCGTATTTATTGAAAATCAGAATATAATGTGTTTCTTATTTTCAATTAATTAATAATTACAGTCAAATGTGAACTCTGATGACTGAATAGACGATTTGACTGAATAGACGTTGCATGTACTACTACTATGGAAATATTATCCATCTCAAGAGAGTGTTTATAATTATCTCATCTCAATGTTTGTTTGCTTTGCTGAATTTTCTTCTTACAATACGCTTTAACTCACCTTCTCAACTTACAAATTCAATAGGACTTTTTACACTGATCGTTAACAGAGAACATTCATCTCATCATTCAGTTTCAATTATTTCATGTCATCATAATCAAATCAAATCACTGCACATTTATGAATTTTAAATTATGCAAATTAATTACTTTTAATAAGGGAATTATATTGTTTTAATAAGAAGTAGATTTGTTAGTTGCCATTTCAGTTTATATATTATAGAAAAATGTTTTAGATAATAAATATTTATAGTATAGAATTTTGAAGAGGTCTTTTTTAAAGATAATGATATCATCTTTGTTAATATATTATTTTAGAAGTTGTATTTTTTAATCTAATATTGCAACTGATGTTACATAATTATGCAGCTTACTTCACTTTTAAAATATTTGAGAAAATTGAATATATTTTAGTTATTGAATTTTGTAAAGGTCTTCAATAAGATTAGAGAATTAGAGTGTTTAATAAATTTCAAAATAATTATAACAAATAAAGTACATTTTATATGAGAAAATTATAAAAAAAAAAAAATTGAATTATAAACAAATAAGATTATTCAATTTTCTTTTGTTTATTTAAATTGAGTTTTATAAATGGTACAAGCAATGTGATTCAATTAATTTAATTTAGAATTGTATCAAATCATATGGCTAAATTTCAAGATTGGATATTAAGAGGAATGAAAATACTTAGTTGATTTTGACTCTTGATGGATAGTTGTCCATTGTTTGGATCATAACTATTGAATTTCACCTCAAAATTGCATAAACTTAGATGTAGAAAAAACATCACAGCAAAATATTAATGAGGACATTTTTTGAATTTGGCTAGAGTTGAATGTACAACACATAAATGACCTAAGATCAAATTTACATGCATGGAAATGAACTTCGAGTGCATAAAATGATCTTTGAATCATAAAAACGAAACTTTGACCTACAAACAAATATGTAGATGATGGCTGAATTAAGGTTTGATTGCCTTGAGAAATGACTTAAGGGCAACATTCTCATATACTTGTCTTAGATACACAATTTAAATGATTCAAAATTTTAAAAAATGAATACTAATTAATTAAAAGGTGTTTGGCTTGGGACTAGGGAGAACCTTAAATTTTTGACCAAGCAGGTCGAATACATGCCAAGTAGTTTTTATGCTCACATACTCAACCTTATACTATGCACTATTAGTATGATGTTAGAGAATATATGAAGAAGGGCTAAGACATCCTTGTTTTGGAATTTTTAAGAAAGATTTTAAGTCTTGTGACCATAAAATGAGAACTAAGGACAATACATTGAAGAGAACAAACCCAGAGGACTAAGGGATTTAGAATTTATAACCCAACTATACTACAAAGGATTCAAAACATCAATTGGAGCCATGGATTTGTATTGCATGGGATCATGATAAAAACAAAGATGTGTGGTTGAAGAGTGGCAAATATCGGAGTGGGGTGGGAAAATACCAAAAGGAAATGCAATAGTCTCAGATATATGCCCGTACAATACAAAAAGAGCGAGTTGCTTGGACAGTTCGTACTTACTGAGGTTGTAAACAGGCACAACGCGACAACAATGGAATGATTATGCTCGCACGTGGAACAAAATGTAAAACACAAGTTAAAGTCACATGCACCTTATTCATCAAATTTTGCCAGGGATCAAGGATTGAAGAGGTTTGGTGCAATTGAAAGAGAACCCATATGCTCAAGATCATATACCCGTTTTGGTGTGAGGGCTTCGCAATTCATAGTCTTGTTTCAAATTTTGATTTTATGTACAATATGCCTCCTCTCTATAATATAACCAATAAAAAGGAAATTTCCTGTCTTTTTATTTGATCTTCTGATTTAGGGAAGAAATTGTTGTATTGGACCAACTACCAAAATCAGGAGGTCCTACAATGAAGATGATCTTTTAGATTAAATTCAGATTGAAATCATTAGATTGAAACATAAAATATGTTAGTGAAACATTTTGTTAAAGCACAAATAACTATTTAAAAGATTTCATGTAGCATTTAACGTTAGTATTCAACCTGCAGCATGGATAAATTTTTTTAAAGAATGAGAAATCTAGTTGCAAAAGCATCATCATATCAACAAAAAAATTCTATGGAATGAGACTTAGAGATTTAATTGTTCTTCCAAACAAAATAGCAATGAATATCTTACATTCAAAATGGATTTTAAAAATCTCATAACACTAATAGGAAGATGACAATTTATTTTCTTGCACAAAATTTAGCCAAAATTCATAAACGTAGGACATTCTCTAGAAAATTTAAGCTAAAATTTATGTCTCTTTGTAACAAGGTAATATTAAAGATAGACCTTGCATTTCCATTCACATGTGTTAAAGTAGACTTCATAATTATAGTAACAACAATGCTAGAAATAAAGATGAGAAATGTAGTTGCAAGCATCATCAAATGATGGGGAAATTCACTACAATAGTCTAATATACACAAGCATACATGCTTTATTGTACAACAAATAATTTGACAAGAAACTAAGATGTGTGCAATCTAATGCAATATCTCGATTTATTTTCTTCAAAAGAGATATAAACCTATAATATAAGGAACTCTTGATCTCATCCACACAAAATAAGCTACAATTTCTTTTTTCATCTTAGATTAAAATTATGCAAGAGAAATTTTATGCATAAATTATTCTATATTAAATTTTATCCAGAATTTTGTATGAAGGCTATGTTGATTAGAAGTGAAACTTACAACTACTAGATATTTTACAAAAATCCATTTCAATTATGCTTTTACAGATGCCTACATCCTCTTCCAAATATCCAATTTAAGTATAGAGAAGAAAGATGTCAAAGGTTGAGAAATCTAAATTCACACTCATTAGTTGTATTTGCTTAAAAGTTTCAAAGGCCTGTTTAGAAAATTCCTTTTGAACATTTTTTGTAATCATGACATTCCATAATACTAGATTTCTATGAGATTTTATGAATAGTTTGTTTGCCTTATGTATGCTTCTAGATTTTGCTCACATGTCTACAAGGGCACTTTCAATGCATAACAACTTTTGAGAAATATATCACTTTTATTATGCTTTGATGGATGTTCATACTTTATTCTACTTTCTAGATCTCCAATTTTCACATAGACTATGAGGATGTTAGCAAAGGTTGGAAATTGTGGTTGTACACCTATAATTGCATTTTTTGGAAGTTTCTAAATCCTTTTAACAAATTCATTGTGTGTGTATCCTACAATCATTGCATTCCATGAGATGTTTATCAAAAACTCCTTAAAGTTGCATAATTTTTTAAATTTAAAGTTGTGGATTCAATCCAAGAGCTTGGAGTGCATTCCATAGATCTTAGAGTGCATTATATAGAGATAAAACTACATGTATACTATATTGTGCACTATTTCTAACAATAACCTTGTATACTACCTACACAAATACCACCCTACAACCATTCAATATTTTAGAAAAAAAATGATAAATGGTCTAGATATAATATTTTGAGATGTTGTGGAGTTACACCATTGGTTAATATCAAAGGCCATCTAATATTCAACATTAAATATTTTTGAATCCATTTACATTTGAATGATCCCACAGTAGTGTGTCTCACTTTTTGACAAAAGTGGGAAAGATAAAAAGAGTATATATCAAGGCACAACCATGAAAATAATGTTTAGGACTTCTAAGATACTTGTCAAAATATTCACAATGCAAGTAAGAGAATATTTTGTAGAATAACAATCAAACATACAACAAAATTCAAGATAGGAGGAAATATTCCTTATAATCTATCTAACAAAGCAAATGTGTTAAATCCAATGTATGATACTCAAGTAATAGGCAATAAACTAGTTCCAATGGTAGATTGATCTTGTAGTGTAGGAAATTGTATACCCTTTACAATTTCACACTTTTTATGGGTCCCTTAATTTATTGGACTTAATTAAGCTTCTAATTACCTAATTATGCATTCCAAAGCCTTATTTTTCCCATTTTATGAAAGGGAAACTAATATTTAATTGATGCAATTAATAATTAAATCACATTGGATAATGAGTGTCTTGGACTTTTAGGCTAGGAACCTTTCACCCAAGGGTGAATGGGTCCCCTATAAGTCCTAGGACCCACTTTTAGATATATTTTTGGCAGTCTTTTAATGATTCAAATTCAAATTGCAATTGTCATATTTTGGAATCTAATTTTCAAGAAATTAAATAAATACCTATACATAGTATTTTTATGAACTCAAATCAGAACATGCTTTTTAGAGACTTCATATGAGAATATTATTGTTAAGAGCATTCAAGAGAAAATTTATTAGTCATTTGTTGTAGCAATCAAGATCCTATCATCATCATGCCAAAGTTCATGTGTGTTCATATCATCTTGTGAAGGCTAATATGCATGGTTGATCCTCAAAGCATCCAAGTATTCAAGTATCCAACAAATCAAGTAAAGCAAGATCGAGTCCTTGGAGTGATCTGATTGACTTCAGTCCTCTAAGGGAAGCCATTTAAGGTTTGGTGAGTTGTAGCTAGCAAGTGTTCATTCATTGTTTCCTTCTCCATTGTCATTATCTTTCTATCAAGGTTTAATTACCAAACATGTGGGGGTTGACTAAGGAAAACTCCCATACAAACAAACAAAACCATTTTTACCTCTTTATATGTGTAGATTACAAGTTGAAGAAGGATTCAAGATCTTGAAGAGAAATTTTTCATTGTTGCATTTGTTGCATTCATTGTCAAGTCAAGTCATAGAAACTCAAATTCAAAATTTATTTCTAGTTGTTTGATAGTAGAACCTATGCAATACAAAAGGTAAGATCCTACCTTAGAGGATTTCAAAAATAATTTTCAAGACCCTTAACTAGGACCCATTCGCCCTAGGGTGATCTTGTCCTTCAACAGAGCTTAGGTCCTACTTTTGGTGACTAGTACATGTGTCCTAAGCCTTCTTAGATCTGCTTGCAAACTGTGGTTTCTATTTCTATACTTTCAAGAATTTTCATTTCATGTTCTAGGTCTTATATTTCATGTAGTTTAAACATTGCATATCATATAAAATTGGTTTTAGATCTATCCCATTATCCTACTATCATAAGTATTGAGATCTAGGTCTAATTGACTCACCATTGAGGTTGAAAGCCAATCATTACACCTTGCGATCTATGTCCTAATAAAATAACTAGGAAAAGGTTATACTTAAGACTCCCTTTAGATCCCATTTTGGAACTAAAAGGACCATCTTTGTGGGATACTTTTCCCCACATTTCAAAATTATTAAAGAAAACATCTCAATAATTGATATAAGTAGATAAATTAAAGATATCAACTTTTCTTGGCTAAAAATAAAGATCAAATGTTATTAGAAGAGAAAGGGAAAGGATGACGAGAAAAAAAGAGAGAAAACAAGAGTCTTCCTCCAAAATAAAGGAGAAAAAGAAATCCAAGAGGAAATCAAAAGGTGATGAGGCTAAGAAAAACCTAGAACATTTAATAAAATAGCAACTAATTGAATCTCTTAACCAAGATAGATTAATATATGGTGTAGCTAATGCAAGACTAGTAATGGGTTTCGATATTTACTTGACTTCAAACTATGTATCCAACTACCACACAAGAATTGTGATTACAAGCCACACAAGCTATCCAAGAGAAACCTACAACTACAACTTATTGATGTAATCAATAAACTCACTCACACTATCAACACACTCTTAACCACAAACTACAATTACCACATGCAATTTTAATTCACAATTTACAAAGTTCCCAATTTCATAATTAATCCATCACTTGAATTGACAGTTGCATTTGTTAATCAAGTTCGAAACTCAAATTCATGAAATGGATCATCGAAGACCGACTGAATTTAATTACACCAAATTCATAAAACATTACAACATTACAATGTTTGTTTCAAGGTTTTAGACTCTGTTAGTCTTAGCCAATTTGAATCCATTCATTAAACAACCTCCTCTAATCACAATGCAATCTCCCATTTTCAACTCAACTTTCCATTCTCTATGTTGAATTTCATATGCCTGTGTTAAATCATTCATTGGTTTTTCCTATACTCCACTTGCATAGACTCTTCTAACAAATTCTCCCCTCTATTCAACATTTCTCTTCCAATTTGTGTTGCCCTATCATGTGCCCCTTTTTAATACACTCAAGCCTTTGATTAAATTATAAATCTACTATTACAATAGCACACCTCAATACTCCTCAACTATTGATTAGCTAGAAATTGCAGCCGATTCTACCTTCTTCCAAATGTAATCCCCTTCAGTAGTTTATTGTTGTCTTTCAAACATAATGGATCCTCTATTTCTACATTGTTCTTTCACTTTCATACCCTGGCACAACCTTATCTTTGGTCTTCCATGCTCATTTTTCTTCCTTTTCCAAACTACATGGCCTATCCCCTATCATTTGATTTTAGATTTGCACTTTTTATTTCTTCATGGCATCACTTTCTCTTTCTTTTTATTCTTTTATTGTGCGACTTCCTTCCTTTAGTCTCTGCCCCATTTTTCTTTTACCACGACCCTTTAACTTTTGTTTCCTTTGTTTTAAAGCAAATTATATCTCCTCTTTTAATCAATCCTCCTTCTAATATTTGTTGTTTGGTTTTCCAAGTTCTCACATGGGCTTTTGAAGTTGAAAAGGCACAATCAAAATTGAATTTTTCCAAATTTAATTAGAGTCCAAGACCCCTCAACATGCTCATCTATGCTTCTACATTTGCATATATGTTTACAAGGTAGTTGCAAATAGAATATTTGATAAAATTCCACCAAAGATATAAATTTCATTAAAGCATTAAATTTAAAAGGTTTAGGCATAGATCAAATGGAGAGAAAAAACCAAACCAAATTGAAAACAAACTTGATATTTCTTTTAGCTAATGTGGATTGTCTGTCTTCCAGCATGCTACTGCACCAGACACGTCGGGTAGAAAAATTGTGAGCATAGGCTCACAATGGTGGAGTTGAGTGGTAGAATCACTCTTTGAGATTGCAAACAATCTACATCAAACTCCATCGCTATAATGAGTGCACCAAGTTTTTTTTTTTCCTCCTCTTCCAACATCTTTCTAGAACACTCACCATCTTCCTCCAACAACACTCCACTTTTTCCTTCCTTCCTCCCATGTACTCATGTCCATGATGAACCATCCTCCTCTACCAAACACCCTCTATTATCTTCTTCTCATTCGTGGGATCCAACCCACTATAGACCAACCACCTCCACAAAAATCCTGCAACATCCTTCACAACTTCTATATGCAAACACCAATTTGTAATCACATGATCTCTCTTTCTATTAACTAATTCTTTATTCACCTCAACCACATGAAAATTCTACTTAGCTTCCTCATCACTAAATTAAAGAAAGTTAATTTTTACCTCTTTCTCTTTTATTGTTGCAATATCATCTTTTGCTACAACATGTTCCACATCTCCATTAGTTGTAACTTCCTATACTCCATCGCTGTGACTACATCCTCTATTACTGCAATCACTTCTTCATTTTCTTTCACCTTTGTTTCTTCTTCACATACCTCTATAGGGGTTTCTCTTACCTCTTTCTCCTATATGGGGCTACAACACTCATTTCTTCTACTCTTCTTTTCATTATCCTCTATCAAGAGAACCTTCTTCTTCTCACTACTCTTCACCAATATCCTCTAATATTTTCCAATACTCTTCCAATTTCTTGAGCCTCACCTTGATCCTCCCTACTTCACAAACTATCTATCCCAAATTTTCAAACATCTCATCCTCCACTTTATCCCAATACTACTCCCAAAACAGTATCTACACGGGCCTTCTCATGACCCAAGCCATCTTTCCCACTACAACCATTCTTAATCTACAAAACACACTCTTCATGGATTTCAGCTCTCCATTGTTCAAAACTCCTCTACCTACAAAAAACCTCTCGAGCTTTCCACAATCACTTCTCACACTTACCTTCTAGTGCAAACTTCCTCACAATGGGTGATTTGTTCACACTTCCACCTGCAAGTCTTGGTGGATCCTCTCCACACTCAGGATTGCCCGCTCTGATACCAAATGTTGCAATCAATAAACTCACTCACATTGTCAACACACTCTTAACCACAAACTACAATTACCATGTGTGATTTTAATTCACAATTTTCAAAGTTCCCAATTTCATAATTAATCCATCACTTGAATTGACAGCTGCGTTTGTCAATCAAGTTTGAAACTCAAATTCATGAAATGCATAATCGAAGACCTTCTGAATTTAATTACACCAAATTCATAAAACATTACAACATTACAATATTTCTTTCAAGGTTCTGGACTTTTTCATTCTTACCAAATTTGACTCCATTCATTACACAACCTCCTCTAATCACAATGCACTCTCCCATTTTCAACTCAATTTTTTCATTCTGTATGTTGAATTTCATATGCTTGTGTTAAATCATTCATTGGTTGCACCTACTCTCCACTTGCACAACCTCTTCTAACATATTCTCCCCTCTATGCAACATTTCTCTTCCAATTTGTGCTACCTTGTTATGCACCCCTTGTTATGCGCCTTTGATTAAATTATAAATATACTATTACAATAGTGTGCCCCATTACTCCTCAACTATTGATTAGCTAGAAATTGCAACTAATTCTACCTTCTTCCAAATGTAATTCCCTTTGATATCTTATTGTTGTCTTTCAAACATAAAGGATGCTCTATTTCCACACTACCCTTTCACTTTGATACCCTAGCACAGCCTTATCTCTAGTCTTCCATGTTCATTTGTCTTCCTTTTCCAAATTGTGTGGCCTATCCCTTGTCATTTGATTTAAGATCTACACTATTTATTTCTTCATGGCACTGCTTCCTCTTTCTTTTTACTGCTTCTTTTATTGTGTGACTTCCTTCCTTTAGTCTCTACCCCTTTTTTTCTTTTACCTTGACCCTTGAACTTTTTTTTTCTTTGTTTTAAAACAAATAGATCTCCTCATCTTTTAATCGATCCTTCTTCCAATATTTGTTGTTTGGTTTTCCAAGTTCCCATGTTGGCTTTTGAAGTTGAAAAGGAACAATAAAATTTGAATTTTTCCAAATTTAATTAGATTCAGGGACCCCTCAACATGTTTGTCTATGCTTCTACATTTGCATATATATTTACAAGGTAGTTGCAAAAACAATACTTGATAAAATTCCACAAAATCTTTATATTTCATTAAAGAATTAAATTTAAGAGGTTTAGGCACAAATCAAATGGAGAGAAAAACCAAACCAAATTGAAAACAAATCAATGATATTATTTTTTGGTTGGTGCAGATCGACCCATGCACTCCTACGCCACTTCTCAAAAAAAAATTAGTAAGATGTGTAAAAAGAAGAAGAACAAGGATCCAAATATTCTTTTGAGAGGTCTCCATCTATCATATCATCTTGTTGATTACAAAATTGACACATTTCAACATGAGTAGAATGAAATCACTCTACCTCTCTTGAAACTATAACTAATCCTAAGGATTATGTCATCTCAAAGGTCTAAGGAGTTGAATCACTTAACAATCAATTATGATTTGTTTATTCAAGGGGTATTTATTGGTTAAAAAACTTTGAACAAAGTCATTTCAAAAGTGTAATGTACTAACCTTTCTATGAAGTAAAAATTTCTAAATTTACACCAAACGAGTAAATAAACAACAAACCATTGCAATAAAAAAATTCTTTTCTTTATTGATAATTTTCATTCAAGATGCATAACATAATACAACATGATTTCATTTCCACTTCATATAATACATCAATGTAATAAACATACATTTACATACATAGCTCAAAGAGCTTTAGAACAAATAGTTGTACGATGGTCCAGGATCCTTCATTTCAAATCTTGGTTCTTCTACCGCTTGTTGTGGAGGAGAAGCATCACTTAGGAACTTTTTCACCAACCATGGTCTCTTAATGCAATCACTCACACATCTATCATTTGATAGATGGTCCTTCCCTTTGATGGAGAGATTAACCTAGAGTAACCGATAATGACAACCAACTAAGCATAGTGATGTGTCCTACATAACTAGAACTTGTAATCCCACAATCTTGAACTAGCATATAATATTGGATCATGGTGAACTGATAATGTAGTCTCGGTAGTCACATAATCCACAGTGGAATCTCAAACATTTCACTACTTTGGCCAAAGTGTTACATTCAATATTCCTATTGACAGTCATCTATCACATACACTACTCAGGGCCAATTTGACTTAAGGCTATCTTACACTACGCATAGGTGTTGTCCTTCAATGGATAATATGTCACCCTAGACTAACCTATCAACATTTTAATCTACTTGAAATGAATCTACTTAACAAGTACACAATCTCCCTCCCATACTAGATTAACTATCTTAAGAGTAACACAAGCTTTCCTAGTTAAACCAATAACTTTAGTTGGGTGTACCTCAAGTGCCTCTTGTATTCAATCAAGCCTAGTATATAATAATTATGATATACATCAATCTCCTATTATATAGTACTTACAAGCACAACATAAACATAGCATAAAATCTTCAATTACCTTTCCAAGACACTCAAATACTTCTATTGCACATGTAGAAAAAGACATTTCATGCAAACACAGGAAACATAACATTTCAAAGTAAATAACAAGAAGAAGAGATCATCATGCTTATTATTACTTATCCAAATTTATGACAACAATGAAACCCTCTCCAATAGTAGTTAACTTGAAATCAGCTTCTTACAAGCAACCCTATCTCACTTGTTGATAGCCCACTTCTCTCAAACAACAATGTTACCTCTTACTCACAATATAACACTTTCTATCTCACTCACAAAACAAGGTAAGTATGGCTAGTTAAAACTTAGGAATAATGAGCTGCATAAGATGTATATCTCTTGGAAAAAGAATGTGTCCCTCACAATGAATTGGTTCAACTATTTATAGAGAAACTAAGAAACCACAAAGCCTATAGTTTAGGCATGTAAAATGAAATCAACCTTCATGCAAAGAAACTCAACAATAAGTTGGCAATTAACTAAGCTCTGACTCAACAAAACCTCCTACACATCGACTAATTTTCATGACAACAATTCAAAGACATATTCCAAATGCACATGGAAAATTTTAATTGTTTCAATGAGAAGACATCTACAGGAAATCGAACTCAAAGGTGGCATCATTTGCTAATCTATTTCCTTCATATTTGGTGCCATAAAACTCAGTCAACTTCCAAATAATGACAAGAAGTTTCTATCAACCAAATGGTGAATGAATCGACATAACCAATTTAATATGTGAGACAAATTCAAATATGGTCTCATTAAACATGTCAACCAAGTCAAGCAATTTGCAACCAACAATATTGAATGCAATTCCACGACATATATCATGTGCTAATAATAATGATAATTGGTTTCCACTAGGAGTCAAAAGCTTTTAAACCGGCTTAAGTAAATAAGAGATAGTCGATCTCAGTTATCATATATAATATCTATAATATATATTATTATATATATTTATATAATATATATATCTACTTAAATACCTTGAAATGCATTAATATATATATTTATATATATCATAAGTCTATAATGTAAGCACACATTCAATATATATACATATGTATATATATCTGTAGACATCTAAATTTAATCACTCCCATATGATTAAATTTACTCTATTTTCGTCTATCATATTAAATATTAATTTATTAAATTAATATTACACTTTTTTGTCTCATATCTGTAAAGTATTTAATTTAATAACTAAATTCTTTATCTTTCACCTTCTTCCTCTCTAAATTAAATAAATACACCAATTTATTTAATTTAGTCATTTTTGACCCTTTTGATTTAAAATCAATTTAAAATTCTTCATTCTCTCTCCTTGTCACATCCTCCATGATCTTGCTTTAATCTGAATTAATTTAATTAATTCATGATTATGATGTGCATGGACTCTTAATCAAAAATTAATGTCACATCCTCCTACATTTGCCACTTGCCTCTAATCCTCCATTAATTATTCTAATCAAATATTTGCACAACCTTAACCAAGGTCATTAACCATATTTAACACCACCTTTTTAGTCAACTTTTGCATTTATCTCTTTTTAGCATTGACCCTATTTCCCATGTGAATTTTTAATTCACATTTATTTATCCTAGATTCTCCCCTTCCCTATGTGAATTTTTAATTCACATTCTATCTTCTAAGGCTTCTAGAACCTTGGACTTGTCATGTCATCCACATGTGACCAAGCCCCACCTTTTTGGAGCTCACCTTTTATCCTTTAGACTCTCCTAAGAATGTGAATTTTTAATTCACATTTATATCTCCAACCACCTCTCCTTTTCCCATGGAGATTTTTGAGGAATTCCAAAATTTCTCAAATGTCCCTTTCATTCTCACTTGGGGACAAGAAATCCCTTTTTGAGGAAATCTTCTCACTCCCCAAGGTACTTGGAAGGTACTTGTCCTTCCTCCACCTCATGTACCTTTTGGCCACCTCACTTACACCTCATCTCCTCTTAGCCACTTCACCATCCACATGTCAAGATGTGAGGGCTTGTGAGTTCTCAACCCACCATAGCCCTTCATCTTGACCTTGTTGGATGAATCTCAACCGTTGAATTTCTAGAGAATTCAAATTCTTCTATAAATGCCCCCTCCTCAAGGGCATTTTCAACACTTTCATTTTGAGCAACCTTATGCTGCCAATTTGCATTCTCAAGCATTTGCTATCATTTAGCCATCCATTTAGTCATTTTGCATTATCAATCTTGCATCTAGTAACATCAAAAGCCATCTAAGGAGCATACAAATTCATCTAAATCAAGGGCCAACCAAGGAGTCTTCAATAGCAAGGAAGGTATAATCGATTTGCATTTTTATCTCATCTATTTTCCTTGTTTTATCACTCTTTAGGCTAATCATTGAAGTGTTTTTAGTGTTTTATCACTTGCATTTTTAGTTATTTTCCACGTTAGAATAGGGTAAAACTCTAAGGTACACATTTCTTGCATGCTTGGTGGGACCCACAAATGGGTTCTTGCATTTAACCTTCATTTTTGTTAAGTATTTTGCAGAAAAAGGTTGCACAAAGGAAAAAGCGCCCTCTGTTTTACCACAGAAAGGTGGAAGCACCCTTTGTTTTACTTCAGAAAGGTGGAAGCCCCCTCTGTTTTACTGTAGAAAGGCGGAAGCGCACTCTTTTTTACCGCAGAGAGGTGGAAGTGCCCTCTTGTCTGCTGTAGAAAGGCGGTCACGCCCTATATCTAAAAATTTGATTTTGGCTAATAGTTTGCTGCAGTTAGGCATATACGTCATTTTGTTTAGAAGATCTTTTCTAACAATTTCTTGTAGTAGGGCATACAACTTTTCTTTTTCAAAAATTTGATAAAATTTTCTGCAGAGGGGCGGATATGCCCTTTTATTTTTGCAAGGCTCTTTTCCTCTAACATTTTGCTATAAAAAGGTGGAAGCGCCCCTGTTTTGCTACAAAAAGGAAGAAGTGCCCCTATTTTACCGCAGAAAGGAGAAAGCGCCCCTGTTTTACCGTAGAAAGGTGGAAGCACCCCTGTTTTGCTGCAGAAAGGTGGAAGCACCCCCTGTTTTACCACAGAAAGGCAAAAGCACCCCTGTTTTACTACAGAAAGGTGGAAGCGCCCCTGTTTTGCTTCAGAAAGGTGGAGGCGCCCCCTGTTTTACCACAGAAAGGTGGCTACGCCCCAAAATAGCATAATTTGGAAGCATATTATGGCATAATCGACCAAGAACGAAGGATAAGATAGCTAACGTTTGCTTGCAGGGTCATCTTTTTGATCAAATTTTTGAAAAATTATCCTTGTTGTTTGAACATAGTCTAATTAGGGGGAAGTAACCTTTATTGCTTGCTGTGCTTGTCTATTATTGTGTCACCCAAGGGGGCATTAATTTGTTTTCACTTTCCCCTTGCACTTCGTGTGAGCCTGGGGAGTAGTTGGAAATGGTTAGTGTCTTCTTTATAGTGGGACCTGCTTGGGGATTTCATCACCCCAAGGGACGATTCCAACCACGCGTACTGGTGGGGTATATAAAGGGGGGAGAACAAAAGTTGTACCCCAATCTAGTCACATCGTAATTGGCAGAGTGTCGAGGCTAGGGTGATACCTAGATAGATGTGAAGAGTTGGTCCGAGCCTTTCAGTATCTAGCTAGGGTTCCCGACTCACGTTTGTGATGGGTTGGTGTTCACAGTTGTGCCTTATGTACTGAGAGTATATTGAGGACTCTCTAGAAGCCTTGTGTTAATGCCCTGCTGTGTTAACCCCAAAGGACAACAAAACAACGCACATTTTTTTTTTTTTGGGTTTGAAAGTGAAACATTGTATAAGATGGAAATGTACAATCTTAACATGAAAAATAATTATGCATTTGCAAAGTTATCTACATCCTCTGGGGTACATGGAACGGTCATTACAAACACTAAACTTTTATCCAAATGAAAGCGAAAGAGAAACATAAGGATAACATACATTCAACCATAATTATAAGAGAGATACAATATTTTATTGTGATTCAATTCATAGTTTCATGTTACAATTGTAGAGCATATTTCCACATATAAAACACATCATCGATACAATGGTACATTAAATAGAGCTTCCCTTATATCATCAGGAAGAATACATTGAGTACATAGATGAGGTTTATGGTACCAAATGAAGGAAAGTATTCATCCAAATGAAGCTCTTGAACTTTGCATCCACATCTATATTGTGAACACATCTTGGGAACCCAATGGGTGCATAGCAGGTTCCACCCGACCATGTGGACCCGAAGGTCCACCACCTGTGCTAGGAAATGGCAAGAAAGGGTCCACATCCAACAAGATCAAGTAAACAAGACTCACATCAACATTGACATAGAACTAAATCCAAAGTATATCAACAAGTACCTCAACTAGTACATCAACAAGTACATCAAGTAGTATATCGACAAGTGCATCAACAAGTACATCGACAAGTACATCAACAAGTACATCAATAAGTACATCAACAAGTACATCAATAAGTACATCAACACTTCCAGAGGCTATCAAGAAAAGAAGGGTAAATGGATACTGCGGGAGAGTGTCATCGCATGGCCTTACATGGATTATCTAGGCAACCTATCACAAGGTACCGCCTCCATCTATGGTTATCCAGGCATCCTATCTCAAGGCACCATTCCATAGGGTGACTCATGCGGGACCACTAACCTTTCGTGAGGACAAGGCAGTGATCTTACCAACCAGGTCTTCTCATCTCATCCTTAGTCTGTGAAAGCACTAACAGTATGGGTGAGGCACATCATTAATTTTGTTTAATGTTTTAGCTACCCAAACCCACTAGTTTATTAATTATATTATCACTTGTTTAGGAAACTCTTCCATGGGTTACCCTAATAGCCCCTTTGTGCGCCGGCCCCCATGAAGAGCCACCCTCCCCAACAATTCCACAACAAAGCTCACAACTACAAGGGGTGTACCAAACATAAAAGCCATAAAATGAAAACACATGCGAGGCATGTACCATCTCGCTCATAAGTACCACCAAAATGCAAGGAAATCATGGAACAAGGTACACCCATGAGCTCAAAATAGAATCACAATCAATGGAATTCAAAGGTCTAATCATGAGAATATTCAACACACAAAAGGTTCCCATCGCCTCTGGAAGTCTAACAGCCTACCACCCATGGCTATCAAAAGGAAGTAACTTAAACATTTGGGTTCCCATCATATCCAAAATATAACTAGACATGAAATTACCCAAAAAGTACAATTAAATAAGAGGGAAATATGAACAACAAAGAATCACTATTATGCATAAAGGATCAATACCAAAGAGTATATAGATTAACTAAATAACAATCTAACATGTACATAATAAGTTATAAATATCTTTTCACTTATACGTAAACATAATCCAACCCTACTCAAGATAGTGTAAATAATCATTAAATGATTGACCATAATTAAGTGCATTTCAGATCATAACGTCCTTAAAGTGAGTAAGCCCTAGAATATGGTATACATTTAATTACTTTAAAACTAAATTAACTTTAATTAAAAATTTACTGTCCTCCTTACCTAATTTAAATTTTTAATTCCAATCTGAACACTTTTATCGCAACACAGTCTAATGAAAGAAAATTTAATTACATTTAACTTTTAATAATTAGAAATTAAACTAATTTTTTAAAAGCTAATTCAAAATTTTAATTCCAATCTGAGCACTTTTATTGCAACACAGTCTAATGAAAGAAAATTGTAAATACATTTAACTTTTAATAATCAGAAATTAAACTAATTTTTAAATGCACATGAAAACAAATCTAATCTATAATTTTTAGCAACTGTTAATTACATCAGAAAATAACATTGCTTCAAAATAATTAAAGTTTTCAAATACGATCTATATATTTATATTTGTTACTTAAAAGATAAATTAAATTTACGACAGTAATTTATTCAAAAATATCTCATACATGCAAATCACAAATCATTAGTAACAAAATTTGTAAATAGTTTAATTTTAACTAAACTTGTAATTAGAAATAAAAATAAAAATTATAAAAAAATAAATTAGAGGTACTTGTTCAATATTCCCATATATATTACTTTTATTTTAAAAAAAGCTGAAAATAAAGAATAAAAGAATATTCCTTTTATTTTATTTTAAAATGAATGGTAAAAATACTTAACCTTTATTTAAAAAGGAATGGTAAAATATTTAACCTTTATTTTAAAAGGAATGGGTAAAAATACTTAACCTTTATTTTTTAAAAAGAATGGTAAAAGTACTTAACTTTTATTTTAAAAGGAATGGTAAAAATAACCTTTATTTTAAAAGAGCAGAATTAAAATGCTTAACTTTTATTTTAAAAGGAATGGTAAAATACTTAACCTTTATTTAAAAAAGAATGGTAAAAGTACTTAACTTTTATTTTAAAAGGAATGGTAAAAATACTTAACCTTTATTTTAAAAAGAATGGTAAAAATACTTAACTTTTATTTTAAAAAAGAATGGTAAAAATACTTAACTTTTATTTTAAAAAGGAATGGTAAAAATACTTAACTTTTACCCCTATACATACCTTTATTTATATTTTAACAACTTTATTAGATAGTGGGGGCTCCCTTCAAAACTATTTTATGATGAAATATAAATCATAAATATGTTTATATTTATTCCTTGCTTTTAGGTTAAGAAATTTCATTTCCTAAGATGTGTCAGGCTAAATTTTAGAGGAATTAGTTTTCCTCCCCTTTCTATCCCCACGTATATCTCCCACTCCTTTTTGTTTTAAATTAAAGAACAAACTTCCACTCACATGATAGGCTACGAAATTAAGGGGATAAGTTCTTTTAGCATGAGTATTATTATTATCACCGCGAGGTTTGCAACAATGTGTTTGGGGGAAAGAGTTTACCATTACTTAATTTCCGTTTAATAAACATACCCAAAATCATCATCAAAGCCCTATTTCAAGCAAATGCAATTAGTAGGTGTAAAGACAAAAATCTTATTCCTAACGTATAAATACTTCAACTGGGAAAAGGCTGTGAAGGATATCAGGGAGGTTGTTTAGATTAATGTATCCTTCAAAGTATAACTACTGTAGCTGAGACAGGTTGCCAAAGACATTGGGGAAAATATAAGCAACAGTCAGAAGCAATAACCAACACCACTGGTGACAGCAAGAACTGTTTAGCAGCCAAAGAAAATCAAGGAAATGGTATAATTTAAAGATAGTGCATGGAGCATAAAAACTAAATAAATAAATAAATAAAATAGAAACCCTCTTTTCCCCTGTTGGTGTTTCCTTACTCTCCTATGCCGTTTCAATCTCAAGAAGGCCATTTGAAGTCACACAGATTATGAATAATCTTTGTGAGTTCAAAGTTGGGGAAAGCTTTTCTAATATATTATTATGTTGACCCTATTTTATTTTAAGTGTTGCAACTGTGATAGGTTGACAATAAAATCAAGAACGTTATTTAAACTTTTAACTTCCTATTTGTTTAAGTGTTGCAGCTGAAAACGGTTCAAGAACGTTATTTAAACTTTTAACTTCCTATTTGTTTAAGTGTTGCAGCTGAAAACGGTTGAAAATGGAATAAGAGCGAATATGAATTTACCCTAGAGTGATCTCCATGAACTTAATTCAGTGGCAAACAAATAATTGCATTAAGAAGTTAAACTTTTATTGACTGAAGTTTAAAATCTGGAATTCAACCATTAAAAAAAAAATCAGGGTTAATTCAGTGGCAAACAAATAATTGCATTAAGAAATTAAACTTTTATTGACTGAAGTTTAAAATCTGGAATTCAACCATTAAAATTTCTCTGTAAAATTTCTCTTCACCTTCTCTGTGTTTTCCATAACTCCCCGTGTTTTCTTCCCCCTCTTTCCTCCAGATAAATTAAGAAAATAAACTTACAAACCTCAGTACCAAGATATAGGTGTCTATCAACACAATCTTCTATTTTACACCTGGCACCTATTATTTACCTTGTTTAACACTTGGAGGAATTTAGTAAATCAAGAAATCTACCTCTCTAATCTTTTTTGCGTTATGAAACAATTTCATCCACCCTTTTTTATTAATTGTTATTTTAACAGACGCCACATCATACTTAATTAACTCCGGAAATAAATAAAATAAAATAAATCTCTTATGGAGGGTGAATTTTTCAATTATTTAAATATCCATAAGTATACACATAATTATTATTTATTATTTTATTTTGTTCGAACTTTACTTGATTGATATTTCGTTGCATCCCTTAAAATAGTTTAAATTAAATTTAAAATTTATCAAATGATTTAAATTTAAACTTTAAGCTTCAAATATCCATTATTTAAAATACAAATTTGTATTTCATTTGCATTTTAATATAATTATAACCTTAACATTAATTCAATATTTTTAATTATTAAAATTCCCTTAATAATTTAATAATTTAATCTATTACTATAATTAAATTCATATTATAAAAATAAACTATGAAACTCAAAACAAGGACCAAATGAACATAGCAATGACTATGCCTGGTACTAGAAACACATCAATTGCCAATAACGATACACATCCAAACAACACAGTAAACACATCAAGATTTATGACTTGAAATGATCAACATAAAATAGTACAATACCCTAACGGGACGAAGTACTGATGGATGACAAACATGGACATGGATACTTCCTTGTCAAATCCTTAAACCACGTCACAACCATTGGGTATATTGGGAACGCTCAGACCTGACGGTGCAGGTGGATTCGGTGCCAGGTACTTGCAGTCCTGCATAAAAAACAAGTGTTGGAACAACATATATATATCTACTGTCAAACACATTGTGAGAGAGAATTGCAGTGTGGCAGGGCGCTCACGTATGAGCGATGCAACACCGTCCCCCTCACCCAAAACTCAAACATCATACATAGCATGAAATGAGTATTAAACAGTCTACATAGTCGCACAATATAGCATAATCAGGAAAGATGGTACCATGCATCATTATATTATCAACATTATAAAACACTATGATGTGTATCCAAGCAAAACACATAAGCTCAAATAGGAAAAACAATCACCCATGTAATCTCGAGTCTACAAGAAACATAAACAGTATCCACATAGTAACAAAAGAGAATAGTATCATGAGGGGCACTACATCCTCCCCCTAGAACTAGGCTTACTCCCGAAAGCCAAAAAACAAAAAAGGAAAAGACTCTCGGATGTGGGAGGCATCCTCCCATGATGCTGACGACTCATCATTTGGGTCCCATTGTACCCTCACCTGCTCAATCTCTCTAGCCCTGAGGACGAGTCTCCTATGTTGCAGCATGGCGACGGGCTCGAACACCAGCTGCCCATCCTCGACTTGCAATGCATTCCAATCAAGCACATGATAAACATCTGGATGATAGGGCTTGAGTACAAAAGCATGAAACACATCATGAATGCGCGATAGACTGGGTGGCAACGCTAGACAATAAGCAACAGGGCCAATTCTCTCCAACACCTCAAACGGTCCCACAGAATGAGGCGCAAGCTTAGAGCCTTTTTCATAACGGATTGGACTCTTTCACGGATGCACTCTTAAGAAAACCCGATCTCCAACCAAAAACTGACAGTCGACCCTATGAGCATCAACATACTTCTTTTGTCTATCCTGAGCTGCTACTAAGTGCTCTCTGATGCGAGCAACCTGTTGTTCCATATCCTGAAGCATTTTGGGTCCCAAAAGAACTCAGTCCTCAAGACGATCCCAACTCAATGGGGTCTAACAAGGATGGCCATATAATGCCTAAAAGGGAGCCATGCCAATGGAGCTGTGATAACCATTATTATAAGAAAACTCTACCAGATGCAAATAATCCTCCCAACAAGACTGTTGATCCATTACGTACATACGGAGCATGTCCTCAAGAACCTGGTTGACTCTCTCAGTCTGACCATCTGTTTCAGGATGGTAGGCAGAACTAAAGTTCAGTTGGGTTCCTAAGGAATGCTGCAATGATGTCTAGAATGCAGAAGTGAACACTGGATCTTGATAAAAAATGATCTTTCACAGAATCCCATGCAATCAAACAATATCCTCCATGAAAATTATAGCTATAGAGAAAGCAGTATAGGAGGATCGAACAGGAGAGAAGTGTGCCACTTTGGTCAACCTATCAACTGTGACCATGATAGCATTGTGCCGATGAGAAGACATTGGTAAACCAACAATAAAGTCCACTGAGATGATATCCCACTTCCATTCAGGAACAAGATGGGACTGTAAAAGACCTGCGAGATGATGATGTTCTGCCTTAACTCTTTGACATTCAAGACATCTCACCACAAAGTCTACAATATCTCTCTTCATTCCAACCCAAAAGTATAGTGGACGAAGATCTGCATACATCTTCTTGACTCTCGGATGAGCAAAGTAGGGAGCTCGATGTGCTTCAGTCATGATTAGGGTACGAAGACCCTCTACAGGAGGTACATACATATGACCCAAAAATTGCAAAAGCCCGTCTGATTCCAAGACATAGCTAGAAAACTTTCCCTCTAGAACCCTATCTGACTCAATTTCTACCTTCACTTCCTGATACCAACTATCTGTGAGAAGTGATGTGAGAATTTGGGTCCTCAAATCCACACTAAGAGTTATTGCAGATATCTCATGTCTCTGCCGACTCAAAGCATCTGCCATTACATTTTTCTTTCCTTGGATGTACTTAACCTCAAAATCATATTCACAAAGAAACTCCATCCATCTCCTCTGCCTGGCATTTAGGTTCGGCTGAGTAAAAATGTACTGCAAGCTGTGGTGATCGCTATGAAGTTCAAAATGATGCTCTAGTAAAAAGTGCTTCCATTGCACAAGGGCATGGACAACCACGACTAACTCTAAATCATGTGTAGGGTAATTTAGCTCATGGTCCTTGAGCTTGCGGGACTCAAAAGCAATAACGTGACCTTCCTGCATTCAAACGGCTCCCAAACCTTCCAAGGAAGCATCTGTACATACTACAAATTCCCTAGTAGGATCAGGAACTGCTAGGATTGGAGCACTAGTCAACTTATCCTTAAGGGTCTGAAAAGCTAATTGACATTGTTCAGACCAAACAAATTTCTTTCCTTTTCTCTGAAGGGTCGTGATGGGATGTGCAACCCTTTAAAAACCCTCCACAAATCGCCTATAGTAGCCTACCAAACCCATAAAACTATGAATCTCAGGAACATTCGTTGGTGTAGGCCAATCAACAATGGCTTGGACCTTTGAAGGATCCACAGAAATACCTTCACCAGAGATGATGTGACCCAAGTATTTCACTTCATTCTTATAAAATTCACACTTAGACAAATTAGCGTACAACTGATTGTCTCTTAAGCACTGCAACACCTACCTCAAGTGTACTTCGTGCTCCTCCATAGTTTTTGAGTATATCAAAATATCATTGAGGAACACTAGAACAAATCTATCCAAGTAGGTACGGAAGACTCCATTCATTAGGCACATGAAAACTGATGGCACATTTGTCAACCCGAATGGCATAACAGTGAATTCATAATGCCCGTATCGAGTATGAAATGTTGTTTTGTGAATATTGGCTTCAACTATCCGCAATTGATGGTATCCTAACTTAAGATCTATTTTAGAAAATACTTGAGCCCCCTTTATTTGATCAAATAGGTCATCAATTCTTGGAAAAGGGTACTGATTCTTCACTGTCACCTTGTTAAGCTATCTGTAGTCGATGCACAATCAGAGGGAACCATCTTTCTTCTTTACAAAAATAACTGGTGCTCCCCACGGGGAAACACTAGGACGAATGAACCCTTTTTCCAAAAGTTCCTCTAACTACAAACGAAGCTCTTGAAGCTCCTGAGTTGTCATCCGATATGGAGCCTGAGATATAGGCTCAGCCCCAGGTACAAGGTCAATCCGAAAGTCGATGTTATGCTTTGGTGGCATTCCCAGAATCTCACTCGAATAAACATCTGCAAATTCCTTAAGGAGAGGATAGTCATCCAATGACACCTCTTGACTTTCTCCCAACTCCAAGTCATTGATTGATACATCAAATAGCTGACAGCCTTGACGGAAACACCTCTTCAATTGCATAGCAGAAATCATCCGCAATGAGATGGGTCTTTGTATGCCAATGATTTCTACTTCATTTCCTGAGTCATTTACACACCGCACAACCTTGTGGTGACAATCAATTATTGCATGGTGAGCATTCAGCCAATCCATGCCCAAAACATCACAGGACCCAAGGGGTAGAATTCAAAGGTCCACCTTAGTCACCGATGACCCAATTTTCAAAACACAACCCTGAACAAATTATTCAACTGCTACTTTTTCCCTGGAGGCCAATTCGACCTGCCACTTAATGCCTTGCCTTGCTACCACTAGTCTACAAGGCTCTACTACTGAAGGGGAAATAAATGAATTTGATGCACTAGAATTAAATAAAATAGATATACTAGTGCCTTGTAACACACCTGATGCCTTGACCACAGTGCCCTGGTGATCCACTTGACAGTTGTCAACCATTGCAAAGACTCGATGAGATCTGCCTGCATCGCCCACTGTTGGCTCAGAAGTGGTTGGCCTCTAATTGAACCTTGAAGTCTTCTTTTGTGGACATTTCCTAGCAACATGTCCCTGTTGGCCATAGAAGAAACAAACTGTACTTTAACCAAAACCTCCACCTCCTGATGGAGCACTAGACTGCTGGTAACTGCTCTGACTAGGAGCTGACTGCGAGCTTTGAGTAGACTGCTCAAAATGGTCACGCCGATTACATTGCCAACTCCGATTATTTTTAAACTGAGTTCTACTGCCCTGCTGAGATTGGAAACTTTTGTGCTTAGACTGTGATTGTTGTTTTTGTTGTCCACCCTTAGAAGGTGCATGATGACTCCTTGAAGATCCTGAAGTTTGAGGTTGCCCACCTCGAGAACTAGTACCAAAATTAGATGCACTACCAATCTGCACCCCTGTGTGACCTCCCAATGCCATGGCCAAATTTTCCTCTACCAAACAAGCCTTCTCAATGGCTACCTCCATTTTTTTTGGTTGGAAGACTTGAACACCTCCACTGATTCAGGCATTTAATCCCCTGACAAATTGTTGTACAAGCATTGCCTCGTCATTGCTGATTCCTGCATACTGCTTGAGCTCATAGAATCGACACTCATACTGATCAACTGACATTGCCATTTGTCTTAGCTCATGAAACTCATCTACTCGGCATTGTCTCCAATGATCTGAGAGGAACCGAGCCCTAAATATCTCCAAAAACAATTCCCATGTCACCATGCTAATGTCCAAGTGCAATTTTTTTCTTCTAGATGCCACCATGTAGACACAAATCCTCTAAGGTGCATGATGGTGTACCTAGCCCGGGTATTGCTGCCATATGGATGCATCGCAAAGCAACGATCCAAGTCTATTAACCAAGTTTTTGCCTCAAGTCCTCCGCCAACACCATCAAAAGTGGGAGGATGAGCTCTCAAAAGATCCCTCATGTGACCTACCACCACTGCATTTTGCTTTGCTGATACTTCCTTCCACCTCGGAGACCTCTCCCTTTCCCTCTCTACTTCCTGCTCTCCTTCTGGCCTAGGGCCTAAATGACCAAGTACCTCCTCCAACAACTGTCGTAACTGCAAACCATCCATTCTTGGCTACACTAAATTTGGACCTCTTTCATCTGAATGATTTTGAGATCCTTGTTCTTCCTCATGTTATGATTCGTGGGAACTCTGTGATGGAGTACTTTCATGAATGGCTCTATGGCCACCACCCCCTCAGCCAGTACCACAGCCACAACCTCTAACCCGAGATATGCTCCTGTGTGACATTAGAGAGGAACATGTACTATTAAGAGTTAAGCACAAAGGTTAGCTTAATGGGCACAATTAACCTAGAGTACCCAGAGTTGAAAACCTTGGCTTTGCTACCAATTGTTGTAATGCCCCGTCGTGTTAACCCCAAAGGACAACAAAACACCGCACATTTTTTTTATTTATTTTTGGGTTTGAAAGTGAAACATTGTATAAGATGGAAATGTACAATCTTAACATGAAAAGCAATTATGCATTTGCAAAGTTATCTACATCCTCTGGGGTACATGGAACGATCATTACAAACACTAAAATTTTATCCAAATGAAAGAAAAAGAGAAACATAAAGATAACATACATACAACCATAATTATAAGAGAGATACAATATTTTATTGTGATTCAATTCATAGTTTCATGTTACAATTGTGAAGCATATTTCCACATATAGAACACATCATAGATACAATGGTACATTAAATAGAGCTTCCCTTATATCATCAGGAAGAATACATTGAGTACATAGATGAGGTTTATGGTACCAAATGAAGGAAAGTCTTCATCCAAATGAAGCTCTGGAACTCTGCATCTGCATCTATATCATGAACACATCTTGGGAACCCAATGGGTGCATAGCACGTTCCACCACACCATGTGGACCCGAAGGTCCACCCCCCATGCTAGGAAATGACAAGAAAGGACCCACATCCAACAAGATCAAGTAAACAAGACTCACAGCAACACTAACATAGAACAACATCCAAAGTACATCAACAAGTACCTCAACTAGTACATCAACAAGTACGTCAAGTAGTATATCGACGAGTACATCAACAAGTACATCGACAAGTACATCAACAAGTACATAAAGTACATCAATAAGTACATCAACAAGTACATCAATAAGTACATCAACACTTCCAGAGGCTATCAAGAAAATAAGGGTAAAAGGATACTGCGGGAGAGTGTCATCGCATGGCCTTACATGGATTATCCAGGAAACCTATCACAAGGTACCACCTCCATCTATGGTTATCTAGGCAGCCTATCTCAAGGCACTGATCCATAGGGTGACTCATGCGGGACCACTAACCTTTCGTGAGGACAAGGCAGTGATCTTACCAACCAGGTCTTCTCATCCCATCCTTAGTCTGTGAAAGCACTAACGTTATGGGTGAGGCACATCATTAATTTTGTTTAATGTTTTAACTACCCAAACCCACTAGTTTAATAATTATATTATCACTTGTTTAGGAAACTCTTCCATGGGTTACCCTAATAGCCCCTTTGTGCGCCGGCCCCCATGAAGAGCCACCCTTCCCAACAGTTCCACAACAAAGCTCACAACTACAAGGGGTGTACCAAACATAAAAGCCATAAAATGAAAACACATGGGAGGCATGTACCATCTCTCTCATAATTACCACCAAAATGCAAGGAAATCATGGAACAAGTTACACCCATGAGCTCAAAATAGAATCACAATCAATGGAATTCAAAGGTCTAATCATGAGAATATTCAACACACACAAAAGGTTCCCATCGCCTCTAGAAGTCTCACAGCCTACCACCCATGGCTATCAAAAGGAGGTAACTTAATTCCCATCATATCCAAAATATAACTAGACATGAAATTACCCAAAAAGTGTAATTAAATAAGAGGGAAATATGAACAACAAAGAATCACTATTATGCATAAAGGATCAATACCAAAGAGTATATAGATTAACTAAATAACAATCTAACATGTACAAAATAAGTTATAAAGTGCATTAAATGAGTAAAGAATCATTAAATGATTAACCGTAATTAAGTGCATTTCAGATCATAACGTCCTTAAAGTGAGTAAGCCCTAGAATATGGTATACATTTAATTACTTTTAAACTAAATAACTTTAATTAAAAATTTATTGTCGTCCTTAGCTAATTTAAATTTTTAATTCCAATCTGAGCACTTTTATCGCAACATGGTCTAATGAGAGAAAATTGTAATTACATTTAACTTTTAATAATTAGAAATTAAACTAATTTTTTAAAAGCTAATTCAAATTTTTAATTCCAATCTGAGCACTTTTATTGCAACACAGTCTAATGAAAGAAAATTGTAAATACATTTAACTTTTAATAATCAGAAATTAAACTAATTTTTAAATGCACGTGAAAATAGATCTAACCTATAATTTTTAGCAACTTTAATTACATCATAAAATAACATTGCTTCAAAATAATTAAAGTTTTCAAATGCGATCTATATATTTATATTTGTTACTTAAAAGATAAATTAAATTTATGGTAGTAATTTATTCAAAAATATCTCGTACATGCAAATCACAAATCATTAGTAACAAAATTTGTAAATAGTTTAATTTTAACTAAACTTGTTATTAGAAATAAAAATAAAAATTATAAAAAAATAAATTAGAGGTACTTGTTCATTATTCCCATATATATTACCTTTATTTTAAAAGAAAGCTGAAAATAAAGAATAAAAGAATATTGCTTTTATTTTATTTTAAAATGAATGATAAAAATACTTAACCTTTATTTTAAAAAGGAATGGTAAAATACTTAACCTTTATTTAAAAAAAGAATGGTAAAAGTACTTAACTTTTATTTTAAAAGGAATGGTAAAAACTTAACCTTATTTTAAAAAAAAATGGTAAAAGTACTTAACTTTTATTTTAAAAAGGAATGGTAAAAATACTTAACCTTTATTTTAAAAAGAATGGTAAAAATACTTAACTTTTATTTTAAAAAGGAATGGTAAAAATACTTAACTTTTACCCCTATACATACCTTTATTTATATTTTAATAACTTTATTAGATAGTGGGGGCTCCCTTCAAAACTATTTTATGATGAAATATAAATCATAAATATGTTTATATTTATTCCTTGCTTTTAGGTTAAGAAATTTCATTTCCTAAGATGTGTCAGGCTAAATTTTAGAGGAATTAGTTTTCCTCCCCTTTCTATCCCCACGTATATCTCCCACTCCTTTTTGTTTTAAATTAAAGAACAAACTTCCACTCACATGATAGGCTACGAAATTAAGGGGATAAGTTCTTTTAGCATGAGTATTATTATTATCACCGTGAGGTTTGCAGCAATGTGTTCGGGGAAAAGAGTTTACCATTACTTAATTTACGTTTAATAAACATACCCAAAATCATCATCAAAGCCCTATTTCAAGCAAATGCAATTAGTAGGTGTAAAGACAAAAATCTTATTCCTAACGTATAAATACTTCAACTGGGAAAAGGCTGTGAAGGATATCAGGGAGGTTGTTTAGATTTATGTATCCTTCAAAGTATAACTACTGTAGCTGAGACAGGTTGCCAAAGACATCAGGGAAAATATAAGCAACAGTCAGAAGCAATAACCAACACCACTGGTGACAACAAGAATTGTTTAGCAGCCAAAGAAAATCAAGGAAATGGTATAATTTAAAGATAGTGCATGGAGCATAAAAACTAAATAAATAAATAAATAAAATAGAAATCCTCTTTTCCCCTAATTGTGTTTCCTTACTCTCCTATGCCGTTTCAATCTCAAGAAGGCCACTTGAAGTCACACAGGTTCGAGCTAATTTAACTAGTAGGAGAAACCTCCAAATTCAAGCAAAATTAAACCAGTGCGCCCGGTACGTTTTTTTTTTCTTCATCATTATGAATAATATTTGAGAGTTCAAAGTTGGGAAAAGCTTTTCTAATATATTATTATGTTGACCCTATTTTATTTTAAGTGTTGCAACTGAAAACGATATTTAAACTGGGATAGGTTGACAATAAAATCAAGAACGTTATTTAAACTTTTAACTTCCTATCTGTTTAAGTGTTGCAGCTGAAAACGATTGAAAATGGAATAAGAGCGAATATGAATTTACCTTGGAGTAATCTCCATTAACCTTTAACCTAAACAAAACCATATTTATTTATTTATTGCATAAATAGTGGAGAAATACGGAAACACATTCATCAAATGCAGCCAAGTTAGAAGTAGAAAAATTTATTTTACAGTGAAAGAAGAAAATCCCCTAAACTCTAGGCAGGTTTAATTCAGTGGCAAACAAATAATTGCATTAAGAAGTTAAAATTATTAAGAAGTTAAAATTTTATTGACTAAAGTTTAAAATCTGGAATTCAACCATTAAAAAAAAACTCAAATTCACTAACCTGGATTTGGTAGTCCGTGACAGAATCTTCTCTCTGTAAAATTTCTCTTCACCTTCTCTCTGTTTTCCGTAACTCCCCGTGTTTTCTTCCCCCTCTTTCCTCGAGATAAATCAAGAAATCTACCTCTCTAATCTTGTTTGCGTTATGAAACAATTTCATCCACCCTTTTTTTTAATTGTCATTTTAACAGATGCCACATCATACTTAATTAACTCCCGAAATAAATAAAATAAAATAAATCTCTTACGAGGGTGAATTTTTCAATTATTTAAATATCCATATGTATACACATAATTATTATTTATTATTTTATTTTGTTCGAACTTTACTTTAGATTGATATTTAGTTGCATCCCTTAAAATAGTTTAAATTAAATTTAAAATTTATCAAATGATTTAAATTTAAACTTTAAGCTTCAAATATCCATTATTTAAAATACAAATTTGTATTTCATTTGCATTTTAATATAATTATAACCTTAACATTAATTCAATATTTTTAATTATTAAAATTCCCTTAATAATTTAATAATTTAATCTATTACTATAATTAAATTCATATTATAAAAATAAACTATGAAACTCAAAACAAGGACCAAATGAACATAGCAATGACTATGCCCGATACTAGAAACACATCAATTGCCAATAACGATACACATCCAAACAACACAATAAACACATCAAGATTTATGACTTGAAACGATCAACATAAAATAGTACAATACCCTTTGATGGATGACAGACATGGACATGGACACTTCCTTATCAAATCCTTAAACCACGTCATAACCATTGGATATATTGGGCACACTCAAACCTGATGGTGCAGGTGGAGTCGGTGTCAGGTAACTGCAGTCCTGCATAAAAAAACAAGTGTTGGAACAACATATATATATCTACTGTCAAACACATTGTGAGAGAGAATTGCGGTGTGGCAGGGCGCTCACGTATGAGCGATGCAACACCGTCCCCCTCACCCAAAACTCAAACATCATACATAGCATGAAATGAGTATTAGACATTCTACATAGTCACACAATATAGCATAATTAGGAAAGATGGTACCATGCATCATTATGTTATCAACATCATAAAACACTATCATGTGTATCCAAGCAAAACACATAAGATCAAATAGGAAAAATAATCACCCATGTAATCTTGAGTCTGCAACAAACGTAAATTGTATCCATAAAGTAACAAAAGAGAATAGTATCATGAGGGGAACTACATTGTGCATCCTAGATTAAGACCTTTCCTGGCCATACCCTTAACATTAATCATAGGATTATGCTTGCTTGAAGTGTTTTCTTATGAAAAACCTATGAAATCTTTGATACATTGGCCTTATTTTATCATTTTGAGTCCTTGCCATAGCCATTTCCATTAAAACCAAGCTCTATTTTACTACAAAAAGGCAGAAGCACTCTCTGTTTTACCGCAGAAAGGCGGAAGCGCCCCCTATTTTGCTACAGAAAGGTGGAAGCGCCCTTGTTTTACCGCAAAAAGGTGGAAGCGCCCTCTGTTTTACTGTAGAAAGGAGGAAGTGGCCCTGTTTTATCATAGAAAGGTGGTAGAAAGGTGGAAGCGCCCTATATTTTACCACAAAAAGGTGGAAGCACCCCTGATTTACTGCTGAGGTGCGAATTTGCCCTCTTCAACACCCGAAATAACCCCATTTGGATCCGTTTAGCCTCTAAACCATCATTTAATCATTCCCAACCATTATCTCATCATCCCAAGCCTCCGTTTCGTCACTCTAAGTCTCCCAAAACCTCCATTTGATCAGTTTAAACCTCCATCTTATGATTCCAAATCTTTGTTTAACCATTCTAAATCCCTACTCATTCTCCACAATCATCTTCAATCCACCCATTCATTCTAATTTCCTCATATTCCATTCAAAATTCCACACCATCACTTAGCAAACATCATTATTTTACCATTTACATTGCCAAACACCACTCATAACCAAACTGCCTTAACCTTGTATTACAAAGTGGTTACCCAAATTGACCATAGCACTTGAATTTGATTATTAGTCTTTAACTTTGACCCCAATCAATTCGCTTCCATCTTGAGGTGAATTCGGTGTCGTAAGTTATCATCCTTGGCCCAATCAATCCATTCCTATCTTAAGTTGGATTTGGTGCTGTAATCATCCTCTTAATCAATCAAAGCTCTAGGTCACTAAGGGTAACTTCCTTCGATTAAACTCAAGGTCTCTCTCACATCTTTCATCATCCAATCATACCCATCCAATAATCCAAATCTATCAAAACTAATTATTTGATCAATTTTTCCAATCAATCAAATCACATCCGTTCAACCAATGCTATCCTATGGATCTTAATAATCCAATCCAATTCAATCAAAATCCAATCTAGCCAATCAAAATCCGATCCCATCAAAATCCGATCCAATCCAATATATCCAAACAAAATCTAATCAAAATCCAAATCCCATCAAAATCACATCTCATCCAACTACAATCAAGTCAATCGTCAAAAACATCTTTATAATCCACCCATAGCACATTTGCATGCCCGTTCAAACTAGGTCACAAGTTAAGAAACAAATGGAACAACAACAAGGTCAAAACTCGCAAGCAAATATGTCTTAAGACCTTAATAACAATACAAATCCCACTAATGGTGCAAATATTGCTCAAGATCCTAAGAATGTCCCCCAAGATCCTCATAATGGTACTTCATCACACTCCAACACCGAAATGAGAACAACTCACCACATGGTGAAGAGAGTATGGCTAATCAACCTAAACTCACACTTGAGGAACATTTTAGTAATCCCACCAATGTGCAAATGACTGACCGTCTTCTTGAAAAACATGGGGAAGAAATTTTAGCCCACCTAATTGAGAAAGGTGTCAAACTCCCCTCAAGTGTTGACTTGTCCCCATATATGAGTTCCCCATCCAATGTACTCCAAGATTCACAAAATGCACCAGAAGGTTCATACTTCACCAATGTTCCTCTAGTTGAGGGTTGGCATCAACCTAAATTTGGCAATGTTGTTCTCTATCATGTTAACTATCCCCCACACACTTCGACCTCAGATATGGGAGGTCCTCAAGTGCTTGATCCCAATAATCCTTTTGCCTATGGTATGCCACAAAATGTTCCACAACCTGTGCCATTAAGGTTAACAACACCCCCTCCTTTGAATCAACCTATAGTCAACACTGGGGGCACCCTCCTTTCCACATTGCCTCCACCTCTTGGGGCCATGCATCTACCATCATCCTCATATATATATCAATAGCTTCCCCAATCTAATGTTCCATCTCAATTACCTCTGCAAGCCCCATCCCAGCTGAACATTTTGGGTGGTACCCAACAACCCCCTTTACAAAACGCTTCTATGCTACCTCAGCCATCTCATCAGCAACAACCTATACATAATACTTTGGCCTCTTCATAGCAACCACCCTACCAACCAAAAGGAAATCCATTTTGACCTATTGCTCAGACCATATCTCCCTTTCTTGCATCTATTTTGCACCCACAAGCTCAACCACAACACGACATCCCCTCTCGACCCGTACAATAGTTGACATCACAACAACAACTCCCTCAACACTATTACTATGACAATCAACAGTAACTGCACCAACAACCACTTTATGCGACCTCCCAACAATCACAACAATACCTTCAACACCAACAAGCCAATATGCAAGATCCCATCCAAGCTCCTCCACAACTCACCCCACACTTCTATCGAATAAATCTGTACTATACCCCACAACAATAGCCCCCATACCAACAAAATCCCCCATCTTACCAACAAGGCATATCATCATCCAACCATCCAAATTCGTATTTCAACAATCTAATGCCCTCTCAGTAGGATCCTTTATCATCCTATCATCAATATCCCTCTAACCCACCACCGGCCAACTCGGATCTGTTGGAAATCAAAGCAGCATTGAAAGACCTTCAAGCAAGGATGGGTAAACAATCATTCAAATTTGAAGACATATGCCCATATCCATTTGATCCCTCCATCTCATTAATCTCATTTCCCAAACATTTTGAAATACCAAAGTTTGACAAATACAAGGGAAACAAAGACCCTAAGGCTCACTTACAAGAATTTTACTCCTAATGTCAAGAGGTCATGCACAATGACAACTATCTCTTGCGCCTATTCCCACGAAGCCTGACAAGCCATGCCCTAGATTGCTTCATGACCCTCGAAAAAGGGTCCATAAAAACTTTGGCAGACCTGTCAGAAAAATTTGTATCCTACTTCTCATTCAATTTGGAGAAGGACACGGACACATTAGATCTCCTCAAAGAGAAACAACGTGAGGGGGAAACCTTTACTAGCTACCTACAATGGTGGCATGCATTAGCAAGCTGAATGAAGACCCCTCTGAAAGAAAAAGATACGGTCACTCTTTTCATGGAAAACTCTCATCCTGACATGGCCCATAATTTTAGGTTACATTGTGTCACCACCTTCGCAGAGATAGTAGAAAAGGGACCCATCTTTGAATGTGCCCTTATTTCCAAAGGACACATCAGAATACATAGTCATGATAAAGAGAGGTCATTTGGCAATAAACCATGATTCTAGAACAAGAACAAGAATGTGGTGAATGATGGTGTGACAGACACTAAACACGTCCAAGTGGCTAATGCATTTGAAAAAAAACAACTATCTGTACCTAACGCCATCTCTGTGCCACAGGGGACACCTCGCCCTCCTCAACAGTTGAACCAGAACAATCAAGGGAACACCAAACATTAGTATGCTCAATTAGGAGAACCTCTGAGTGTTGTCTTTAATAAGTTGTTACAAATCAACTATCCCATCACGTACCCTATCACCAAGCCATTTGACGAGTCCAAACCCAAGCCCGCATGGTTTAAGGAAGATGAGTATTGTGAGTTCCATAAAATCAAAGGATATTCTTTAAACAAGTTTCAGGGTCTGAAAAACTATGTCCAAGATCTCATTGATTGAGGTGATATCAATGTTGACCCCAGTCAAGCTTCGTCGTCCAATGCTCAATTACAGATATATCAAAATGCCTTTATGAATCATAATCAAGGCCCAAGCACATCTAACAGTAATCCCCAAGGAAACAACACAAATAATGTGAGCTACAAGAATGTGCCCTTCAATTACGAGGGTGTTATTCATTACATTGAGTAGGTGGAACCTCGTGTATCCATGATACATGTTAAAGCCAAAGACCTTCAATGTGTTGTTACTACTTGACGAGCCTGCATCACTGTCCCTGCAACCTCTGCACCCACCTAATCAACTCCTGTAAGCTCTCAGTACAACATCCTTGATCACTTAAGAAAGACTCCTGCTCATATATCCATTTTTTATTTGCTTAAGTCTTCCCTGGTACATCAAGAAATCCTCAATAGAGCCCTACAGGAAACCCATGTGCCAAATGACATCGACCCCACACAATTCCAAGCTTTGGTGGGACACTTGGCTTTATCTCATCAAATGCACTTCAGCCAAAACAATATGCCAAACATTGATGTCAATCATAATTTCCCCTTACATATCAAAGTCATGGTTGCTTGCCATAAAATAAAAAGAGTCTTGGTAGATAATGGCTCTGCCCTCAATTTGTGTACTTTTAAATTCATAAAACGGGTGGGGTATACTCAAGCATATTTAAGTAACCAAATCATCACAATCAAATCCTATGATAATGCAGAAAGAAATTTAGAGGGAATTATCAGTCTTCCTATCCAAGTGGGACCTGTGCTTCAATATACTACCTATCATGTCCTTGATCTAGACTTACCATATATTCTCCTCCTTGGCCACCCGTGGCTCCATGCTATGCAAGCCGTCCCCTCCACATATCATTAGTGCCTAAAATTCCCCATCAACAGACAAGAAGTCACCATCTATGCTGACCCCCAACCATTTGAATATTGCCGTACTTTAGAAGCATCATTTCCCCATTTACATTATTGTCCCGGGGTTGAAATGGGGGCATCCTAGTCATCATCCGCAAATCCACCCTCCATCGCGATAACCACTCCATCCCCTACCACTAATCCTATGGTCACCAAAGTCCAGGTCATTGACAAAGGGTGTGGTGAATACGAAATGCATACAGCTCTCAATGTAGCAACCATGCCACCGTCACCACACGAGTATGGTCAACCTTCACATGCTACACAAAAGGAAGAAAAGACTATCACTTTCAGTGGTAAAAACATCCCTACCACCACTTTTAGATCCCCAAGTGTCAAGATAGATGCACCAGAAGAGGACATAAGCCAATGGGTCTATCGAGAAGAACCCCAGCTAGACCCTCCTCTAAAGGAATATTTTCAGGAAGCATATCCGTGGTCAGCTAAGTTTGCAAAAAAATATAACTACCAAGGTAGGGGCCTAGGTAAAGAAGAACAAGGGCGGTTGCAACCTATTGATACACCAAAGCTACCAAAAAACATAGGCATTGGGTATGACAAAAAATAGAAAAGCCCTACAACTTCGTCTAATACTTCCAATAGTATCACCGTGGATGATGGCTCACTGGAAGACATACCCGAGGAGAAATCCATCATACGTGTGTACAATGACGTCGATCACACTGGCTTATCATCCATGTTTGAATGCCTATCCATCTGCACCATTAGCCTATCCCTTTGTCACCCTGAGCTTATTGATTGGGACCTACGTAATACCACACCTGTCAATATGTCTACAGATACATATGTCAACTTTATGGGATTGGGGGAGGATGAACACTCCAGTCACAAAAATAAGAATAAGAAAAGTAAAAAGCGGTCATCTAGTGAAAACCTCCCTGAGGCACTTCCTGACCTTGAAAAAGTAAAAATAAAGGATGCATCTGATGGTGAAAACCTCGAAGAGGTGCTGGAAGATGGAGATGTTCATCTTCCCCTTGTAGGAACTCAGTTATCCACCCGATCATCCATTCTAATTGAAGAGACTTAAGAAGTTAATCTGGGTACTGCTAAAAATCCTAAAATCACCTATGTGGCTAAGTCACTTTCAGAGCAAGAGTATCCAGTCATCATACACCTACTTCGAGAGGGAATCATCAACTTTGCTTGGTCATATTCAGACATGCTAGGCTTAGACCCTGCCTCAATGGTTCATCATCTAGATGTTCGCCCAGATGCCAAGCCTGTCAAACAAAAGCTCCATAAGATGCACTCGCAGGTAGCATTATTAGTCAAAAAGGAATTGGAAAAGTTACTAGAGGCAGGCTTTATTAGACCAATTGACTACTCTGAGTGGATCTCCAATATAGTACTAGTTGCTAAACCAAATGGAAATATTCAGATCTGCACAGATTTCAGGGACCTTAACAAGGCCTACCCAAAAGATGACTTCCCTCTGCCTAACATTGACATGTTGGTCGACCTGACAGCAGGACATGAGATGTTATCCCTTATGGATGGCTTCTTTGGTTATAATCAGATTCGAATAACACCTAAGGATCAACACAAGACCGCCTTCACAACACCTTGGGGTACTTTCTGTTATAATGTTATGCCCTTTCGTCTCAAAAATGTAGGGGAAACATATTAGAGGGAAATGACGGTCATCTTCCATGACCTTATCCATATCATCATGGAGGATTATGTCGATGACTTGTTAGGAAAGTCCAGAACACAAGTAGAACATCCTACTGTCCTAAAGCAGATCTTTGAATGGTTAGAACATTACAAGTTGCGGCTAAATCCAAAAAAGTGCGTCTTTGGAGTTACATCAGGAAAATTGTTGGGTTTTATAGTCTCTCGAAGGGGTATTGAAGTTGATCCCACCAAGGTAAAAGCTATTCTAGACATGCCACCTCCACACAATCTAAAGTAGTTAAGAAGCCTCTAGGGGAAGATGCAGTCCATCCATCGGTTCATAGCCCAGCTAGCAGATAAATGTCATCCATTCACCCATATTTTGAAGAAAGATTCCACATTCTAATGGACCTAGTAGTGTCAGATGGGTTTCGATAAAATTAAGGAATATTTAGCTCATCCACCGATCCTGATGCCGCCTATTCTAGGAAAACCCCTCCTACTTTACATCTCTGCTACGTCAGTCGCCCTGGGGGAATTGTTGGCACAACATGATGAGTCGTTCAAAGAGAGGGAAATCTACTACATCAGTTGAACATTGGTTGGCTATGAGTTAAATTACTCCCCCATGGAAAAAGCTTGTCTTGCATTAGTCTTTAGCACATAGAAACTCTGTCATTACATGCTCAGCCATCCAGTCAAATTAATCACTAAAATTGATCCCCTGAAGTATTTGTTATCTAGAACCACTCTGACTGGCCGCATGGCCAAATGCGTCATACTCCTAAGTGAATTTGACATAGAATATGTAGAGCGAAAAGCCATAAAAGGACAGGTCATAGCTGATCAATTGGATGAGGCACCATTAGTAGATGCCTACCCACTAGACACTGAATTCCTAGACAAAGAAGTCTACACAGTTACAGAAGCACCAGCTTGGACGCTATATTTTGATGGCTCATACACTCATAATGGATCTAGGGCAGGAATTTTATTAGTTACCCCTCAAGGTGACTACATCCCAAAATCATTCAGGATAGCATTCCCATGTACCAACATCGTAGAGTATGAAGCCCTCCTCACCGGCCTCCGAATTGCAAAATAGTGGCATATAACTCACCTAAAACTCTTTGGTGATTCTTTGCTAGTCATTAGACAAGTTAATGATGAATTCCTCATGAAAGATGATAAACTGTTACCCTATAAGTGTATGGTGGATGATTTTAAGAAATATTTCACTTTCATATAGTTTGACCAAATCCCTTGGGTATAGAATAAAGTAGTAGACGCAATGGCCACTATTGGTTCCCTGATTGACATGCCTAAAGACTGAACAGAATGTGAGTTTCTTGTTGAACAAATTTTAATCCTTGCATATGATGTTCCTAAGACTAATGTGGTGTGCGATATTTTAGGTCCCGCCTCCCCTTGGTATCAAGACATATACACTTATCTCTGTGATAATATCATACCCCCAGAACTTACACGCAACCAACACAAATCCTTTATCCATCGCTCTTCCCGATACATCATTGTTGGTGATATGCTTTATCGTTGCGGGTATGATGGAATCCTCCTTAGATGTCTGAATGAGACTGAGGCCCGCGCAACACTAATGGAAGTACATGGTGGTATTTGTGGAGCTCACTCAAATGGTATGGCTCTGGCCAAAAGGATCCTACGAGCTGGATATTATTGGTCTACATTGGAACATGATGCTTGTGAATTTGTGAAGAAGTGCCTTCCATGCCAACAACATGCAGATTTGATTCATGCCCCAGCACAAGATCTCCAGCCCCTCCTAACACCGTGGCCCTTTTCTCAATGGGGTTTTGACTTGATTGGAAAGATTTACCCACCATCATCCGACAACCATACATTCATAATTACCGCCACTGAATACTTCACTAAGTGGGTGGAAGCAATGCCACTCTCACAAATCACCGGTGTCCAAATCTCAAAATTTATCCTTTACCATATTCTCTACAGATATGGTATCCCATCCACCATCCTCTCTAATAATGGAAAACCCTTCAAAACCAAGCCATGAAACACCTCTGCAACACCTTTCATATCCAACATCGTTGGTCAATGCCTTATTACCCTCAAGGCAATGGTCAGGTAGAAGCAACCAACAAGACCCTTATCCGCATCCTCAAGAAGGTTGTCAATAACACTGGATGAGATTGGCACCTCCATATTCATCCTGCCCTCTGGGCATACCATACATCCATCTGCACCCTGACAGGCACCACCCCCTATTCTTTAGTATATGGTGTTGAATTCATCTTGCCAATTGAAGTTGAGCTCCCATCACTAAGGATTTCTCTGAAGAATCTTATCAACGAAGAAGATGCTCGTGTTGCACGACTTGCACAACTGGAATTACTGGATGAACAAAGAATAAAAGCCTATGATCATCTACAAGCATACCAAAACTGCCTCAAACATAATTACAATAAAAAGGTCCATCCTCGACAATTCTAGGTTGGTGAGCTTGTTCTCAAAGAAAACCAACGCACTCAACAGGATCGTGATAAAAAGGGAAAATTTAAGGAAAACTGGTTAGGGCCTTATATCATAGCTGCCAAATATAGATCTGGGGCCTACAGGTTGACTACTCTTGAAGGAGATCCCCTTGATGAACCCATAAATATCATGCATCTGAAGAGGTTCTACACCTAAGTCCGCTTGGTAACCCCACCTAAATCAGAAAATCAAAAAAATCAAAAAAGTAATAAAAAATCCAAAAAATAGTAAAGAAAAATAGATCTGTCCTATGGTGAAAACCACCTCTTGGTGGCGCCTTGGATAAGGATGGATGGTGAAAACCTAGTAATAGGCGTCATTCGTAGAGGGCTTAATCATTATCTACCTGACGTCCTAGTTATTTTATGCTTTCATCTGCACTATCATCCTCACCCACCTCAGCCTAGGCTTCTTGGTATTTATTGATTGAGCATTGGATGACTCATCTAGCCTATCCCTCATCCTAAGCATTATAATATGTCACTTTGAGATTATGTCATTCATTCCCTTTGTTGGTCGGTCTGTGTCACCATATAGGATCATCCATCATGTTGGTCTCCATCTAGATCTCATCCTTCCACATCACTTTCGTCCTTTGTCAAACTACATTGCCCCTGCACTTTCACATAGGCAAGGCTGATCATTCGATCTACCCCCGGGGCATTTTGGATCAACTTGTTTTGGTCCTCCATCACTTTTCCTTCACCAGTTCCTTTCCGCTTTTATTCATGGTCATTCATTTCCGAACTACGTTGCCCCTGCGCTTTCACTTAGGCAAGGTTGGTCATTTGATCCTCCCCCGAGGCAGTTGTCTATCATGTTTTGTGTCCTTCATCATCAGTCACCATTGTCTTCTTTCCACTTTACCCATGGTCTTTTTCTGGAACTACAAGGGCTTTGTGCTTTCACGTAGGCAAGGCTAATCTATGATCAGCCCTCGAGCCCCTAGGTTTTTAGGTTGTGTCAGTCTCATGTCTTGTCTCCCTTGTGTTGTGTCATCAAGCTATGCTCTTATCTAGCTGGTTCTTAGCAAACAAGATCCACTTGTATCAACAAATCCAATCAGTTTTGAATATCCTACATCATATCGATCTTTTACCTTAGTATCCATCATCGGTCTCAAAAGGATGCACCCTTCCTAACTGACCTCATCAATCCCATCTATCCCCTAGATCCTATGGCAAAGGACATTTGAAATTGATTGCGATCTTTTGATGCTTTTGGCTTTTGCTTATCATTTGAGCTCCCTATCATCACTTGTCAAGGCCACCATAATCCATCATATTATGGCATGTTTTGATTGGTCCACATAGGGGCATATCTTGATCTTTTGTTTGATTGTGTCTTCTTGGTTGTCCCACAAAGTACCCACCAAGATCCCTGAGGTCTTGTGGGGCATCCTTTTGTTCTTGTGGTTATCTCAATACCTGGCCCGACTGAGGTCTTTCTTTGTGACTTTGGGGTGTTGGGATAACCTTCTTGTCTATTGTGTTTGTTTCATGCATTAGACACTAATACGCCTTGGTTCCACATACCCTGGCACTGGGTGTCTTATGCTATAGCAAAAATTAGTGCTCTGAAGATGGCAAATTGTATTAGGATGGCATTTCATAATCATGACCATTGCATTACATTCATCCTATGATTTTGGTTGTGCAAATATTTCTCCTCCATCCCTTATTCTTCTCAGGATACTAAAAGGTTTTGACCAATGCACACTCACACCATGTCCGCATGCATCTTCCACTATCACCTAGGACCCTGTTGACACTTATCATGAAATAATTACATTTCAGATCCATACATTTGCACACTAGCTTAGGTTCATCCATAATATTGCCACCTACAATATCAAGTGTTAGGTCCACCATCAATACCGTCATAATACATCCATTACATCCTGCATCACACATATTAGTTGAACATGCACATAACCATCATAAGCATATCCACATCTATCTTAAACATATACATCATACAACATAGGCATTCATCATACATAAAAAACAAAAATCACCATCCATTACATCCTGCATATTAGTCGCACATGCACATAACCATCATAAGCATATAAAACATAAAGCATATCCACATCTATCTTAAACATATACATTATACAACATAGGCATTCATCATACATGAAAGGTAAAATCACCATACATTACATCCTGCATCACACACATTAACTAGCATGCATAAAACCCCTCAAAAACCATCATACATAAAAATATATATATAAAAACATCCATACACATAACATCCACAAAAGTCATGATAAGATAACTACCATCATATGACCATCCACATATGCATCACACATGTAAAACATGAGGTCAATAAGAGCTATCATATATATAAATATACCACAAGTCCATAGTACATCTCATAGTCAAGACTAACATATAATAATGCCATTGATGTCATCACAATCTGTGACCATCGTATACAAAAATCATCCAATGAAAACACCAGTACAAGGTCTTGCAAATATCCACTGCACCTCTGCACTATCCATCTACCCTGCACCTATCAAAAACATGGTATCCTGTCATCTACCAAATGAACTCCTCACATCTGATCTCTGTGGAGAATCAGGTACTACTCCCCTACCTGGTGAAACCCCTGGTGAATCACTGTAACCTTGGGTCTGTGTCCCCAATGACTGGGACAATACTGGCCTCTGAGGTGTCTACCGGGTATAATGGAATGTCCGCTATGCTAGATTAGGAACCACATGATAATATGTAGCCATCCAAAATCCTACCTCTTTCATGCTCTCCTCTCACTCTACAACCTAGACCTGAGCGGAATTCTGCTCTTGACGATACCTGTCTCGGTCCCTGGTAATGGCTCTCCTCTCCTGCTCCCATGCCTCCTGAGCCAACCGGCTCTGTGCTAGCTCTGCTTGTAATCGATCTATCATCTCCTCTGTAGCCGCTACCTATGCCACTACCGCATCTCTCTCTCTCTCTCCATAACCTGTATATCTGCTCCTGGCATCCCACCCTCACATTGACCTGCCGGTGCATGAGCCATCACGACATCCCTCTCCGCCTATAAAGTCTGCATCTGTATCTCTGGTGCATCTCTCTCCCTCTGAGCCACCTATGCCCAAGTCACTACTGCATCCCTATCCCTCTGAAGAGCCTATGCTCTCAACTTTGTTGAATCCCGCTCTCTCCGGAGAGTCAATATCTTTGCTATTGCCTCCTCTCTCCTCCTCTATAGTGACTGTATCTCTGCCTCTACCAATGCTCTCTCACTCTGAATATGCACCTACGCCACATCCCTCTCTGCCTCCATCGCTCGTACCTACCCCTGTGCTACATCCCTCTCAGCCTGCATAATCTGTGGCTACTCCCTGGCCTCCTCCCTCTCCTACATCAGCCCCATCTCTCCAATTGCCTGCTCAAGGCAATGTACTCTATCCTGAAACTCATCCCAATCTCACTAGAGATCTCCCGACTGCTCCATCCTCCCCTCTAGCTCCCCTCTAGCCTGTAAAATCATGACCTTCTCCTGCAATCTGTCGCTATCCTATGTCATACTAGTCAACTCACCCTGCATCCTCTGCAGCTCTGACTATGCCCTGTCTCTCTCCCTCACCACTCCCCCTAGCTCGAAAACAATGGCATCATAATCTTTCAGTGCCTCTCACTGTACTCTGGCTAGCTCGGCCTTAAGAGATCTCACTCTCCACTCCACAATCTATAATCTCGCCTTTGCTCCTCTCGCCTATATAGTGGGATCCTCTGGTACCACATAAGGAACCAATGCTAATGACTCTACCTCCATAACATCCCCCTCTGCCACATCCCTGTCTACATCCATCACATCATCCTCCCCACCCACTTACTTGGTCTCATCCTCCCCACCTGCCTGCTCCGTCTCATCCTCCCCACCCCCTGCTTTTGTCGCCCCTCACAGTCCTCCACAATAGAGCGAATCCAGAATTGTCCCGCCTGTCTTTGTCTCTCCACCATGAACCGATGTCATGTTGACCTCCTCTCCTCCTCTGGCACTGATGTAACATCCTCATCCTCTATGTCCTCTTGCTCTTGTCGAGCCTTGTGACTCTCCGCAGTAGGTCGAACCTGCAACCGCCATGGCTGACCATGTCGTCCTACCACATACTGTCTCCTCCCCTCCTCTGATGCCTCCCTCACACCTACCACCTCCACATCCTCCACATCCTCCCCATCATCCACATCCCTCACCTCCTCCACCCTCTGCCCCCCCTGGGCTCTCTGTGGCTGTCCCCTCCCCTATGCTCTCTCCAGCTAATGACTATCTCTCCGACCTCACCTTTGATGTCTCCTCCTCCTCCCTAGTCTGCCTACCTGCTCTGTCTCATCAGGATCCTCCTATCCCCCCTGATCTACCACTGCCACAACCTCTTGCCATTGCTGCACCCCCCTCTCCTCTCTCTCCGTAGTCTCTGCTCATCCTCTGGTCCGATACCCACTACCCTCAAAATAGGCTGAACAGGAGTAATCCTCTTCCATAACCTATTCTGGAACCACCTTTGGTATCGCTTGATCACAATTGGCACCTGCTCTCCTCCAACTCTCCCTAGATAAGGCACATGTCTTGCTGCCCTCCATGACGCCCTGGCTATACCTGGTGCTATGCGGCCTCCCCATGGTATCTCTCTACTATACTGTTAGAACATGATAGGCGTTGCCGAAATATCCTGTATCACTCCAAACTACCTCAACACTCTTTCTGGTTGATGCGACTCTACTATGCATGGCAAAGTCCCAATAATAAAACACCTACTCAAAAAGTAACCCTCCTGTCTCCTCGTATCAGTCCATCACTCTATATCCCTCGGCTGAAGATCATCAAAAGCTCTCCTCCACCCCTCCACATCTCCCTGCATCTCATAGTGCAGAACCCAACCTCTCACCTCCCCATACTCCCACACGATGGGCTTGCGATCATCCATTGTCCCCGCCCTCACCACTCTCGGCCTCGTCACTGCAATATGCTCCTATACCCAAATCTACAGCAGCGTCATATGTGTCAAGCTCAATATCCTCCGGTAATAGATCCCATGCATATCTCTGTATAGATGAGTCAATACACATGACCCCCATGAAAACAACCCCCGTCGCCACTCGACAATGTGTCGAATCACCTCTATATACCGAAAGCTACATGTACATCTGCTCCGATCTGGCAACAATATCCCACTAATCAGACCGCATAGGAACAATGGTAGGCTGGCACCCCCACTGACAAACATTGGTCCAAATCCAACTGACCCTTCACCAGGGGCAGCTCCTCGTGTCCAAACAATACTCTAATGGTCTCCTGTAACTCCGCCCCTATAGACACCACCTCACTCACTAATTGTCTAGCTATCGGTAACCTCAAGATGCGCCACACATCCTCCAAAGTAACGGTTATCTCTCTTGTAGGGAGATGAAACATAGATGTCTCTTAGCTCCATCTCTCTATCAACGCTATCAACATTGTCTGATGCGCTTTGACTACTGGAAACTGAATTTAGTGTCCTAAACCCACATGATCCAAGGCTACCTGATCCTCCCCGTTCATCGCTACTATCATCGCTACCATCACCTCTGATCATCGCTCATGTGTTTGTATCCGCTCGAAACTCTGCACACACGAAAATATCCTCATTATTTAATTTATTTTTTACTTCTCATCTTTCTTTTCTTTCTATCTCCTTTTTTCCCTATCTTTTCCCATTCTTCTTTTTTTCTTCCCCCCCTCCCTCCTCCTTCCCTCGGGCGGCTCCGGCCCCCCCAAGCGGCTCTACCCTCCGGCCGGGTGGCTCCACCTTAGGCGGGTCCGCCTACTGTCGGGGTGGCTTCAACCCGGGTGGGTCTGCCCACCTTCGAGGTAGCTCTACCCACCTGCGGGGGCGGCTCTACCCCTGGGCGGCTCGGCCCAGGCTGCAGGCGCCTTCACCTACGGCTGGGGCGGCTCTGGCCTAGGCACGGGCAGCTCCACCCAAGGTTGGGGCGGATTCGCCTGCAGTCGGGGCAGCTTCGCCCTAGGCGTGGCGGTAGTGCCCGGGGCCAAGGCGGCGGTGCCCTGGAGCGGGGCGGCTACACCCCACCCCGGTTCTTCTTCCCCCTATTCTTTTCAACTATTTTGACCTTTTTAAAAAAAATCTAATCTTGACCCATTTTCTTAATTCTGCTAACGAACAAAACTCATGTTTTCAAATTTTCAAAATCTATCAAACAACATGTGAAAAATGCGTAAATTAAATATATGGATTTTGTTACCACTCACATGCTGTGGGACTGCGAGCCCGCTGTATAATACGTGCACCTCATCCGCCTAGTGCACAATCTCCATATCGTTGTCTGTCGACATCGTCCCTTCTCGGTCGCTTTCTTTTCGTTACTCTCCTCCTCTCAACTGCTACAGTAAAAATGACTAAGGTAATTTTTGAAATTACCTTTTTAACTCTCTTCTTCTCAAAAGGTATTTTTTACCTTTTATTTATCTTTATCTTTTTCCAACTAATTCCAAACTTCTCGAGGCTGTTGTTTGCACACCGTGCATCGGATCACATCTGTTCAAAAACCAAAATTGCTTGATTTTCGAGCTCTATCTAATGGTGTCTTTCTTTTCTTCCTATTGAGACGTTGTCTGGGGACCCCTTTTTCCTCCCCCAACCACCCTCTCAAGGGGGCATACTCTACTACCATTCCTCCATTCCTTTGGCATAGTCATTGGGGCATCATCAACCTTTTCCATGCTAGAGACATCACCATTTATCATTTCCTCCTTCATTTGCATTTTATTTTTCTTCGAAACACTATTATTCTAACAATATTTTGAAGAGGGGAAAAATGTAGACATCTAAATTTAATCACTCCCATATGATTAAATTTACTCCCTTTTGTCTATCATATTAAATATTAATTTATTAAATTAATATTACACTTTTTTGTCTCATATCTGTAAAGTATTTAATTTAATAACTAAATGCTTTATCTTTCACCTTCTTCCTCTC